>JAGIQG010000003.1:2747625-2854769 GCA_024679065.1 Sphyrna mokarran
CTCACTCCGATCTCACTCCGATCTCACTCTGATCTCACTCTGTGTCCCTCACTCCGTGTCCCTCACTCCGTGTCCCTCACTCCGATCTCACTCCGTGTCCCTCACTCCGATCTCACTCCGTGTCCCTCACTCCGTGTCCCTCACTCCGATCTCACTCCGTGTCCCTCACTCCGATCTCACTCCAATCTCACTCCGATCTCACTCCGATCTCACTCCGATCTCACTCCGTGTCCCTCACTCCGATCTCACTCCGTGTCCCTCACTCTGATCTCACTCCGATCTCACTCCGATCTCATTCTGTGTCCCTCACTCCGATCTCACTCTGTGTCCCTCACTCCGATCTCACTCTGTGTCCCTCACTCTGATCTCACTCTGTGTCCTTCACTCCGATCTCACTCCGTGTCCCTCACTCCGATCTCACTCCGATCTCACTCCGATCTCATCTATTCACTCCGATCTCACTCGAATCCGGTCTCACTCCGATCTCACTCCGTGTCCCTCACCTCCTCACGATCTCACTCCGATCTCACTCCGATCTCACTCCGATCTCCTCAGTGTTCCCTCACTCCGATCTCACTCCGATCTCACTCCGATCTCACTCTGATCTCACTCTGTGTCCCTCACTCCGTGTCCCTCACTCCGTGTCCTCACTCCGTCTCACTCCGTGTCCCTCACTCCGATCTCACTCCGTCTCACTCCTATCCCTCACTCCACTCACTCCTCCTCACTCCGTGTCCCTCACTCTCCGATCTCACTCCGTGTCCCTCACTCCGATCTCACTCCGTGTCCCTCACTCCGATCTCACTCCGTGTCCCTCACTCCGATCTCATTCTGATCTCACTCCGATCTCACTCCGATCTCACTCCGTGTCCCTCACTCCAATCTCACTCAGTGTCCCTCACTCCAATCTCACTCCGATCTCACTCCGTGTCCCTCACTCCGATCTCACTCCATGTCCCTCACTCCAATCTCACTCCGTGTCCCTCACTCCAATCTCACTCCGTGTCCCTCACTCCGATCTCATTCTGATCTCACTCCGATCTCACTCCGTGTCCCTCACTCCGATCTCACTCCGATCTCACTCTGATCTCACTCTGTGTCCCTCACTCCGTGTCCCTCACTCCGTGTCCCTCACTCCGATCTCACTCCGTGTCCCTCACTCCGATCTCACTCCGTGTCCCTCACTCCAATCTCACTCCGTGTCCCTCACTCCGATCTCATTCTGATCTCACTCCGATCTCACTCCGTGTCCCTCACTCCAATCTCACTCAGTGTCCCTCACTCCAATCTCACTCCAATCTCACTCCGATCTCACTCAGTGTCCCTCACTCCGATCTCACTCTGTCTTCCCGGATAGTTTCTGACCTTCCTGAAGAATTCGCTCAGTTTTCTTCTTTATCTTTTTTTTCTGACCAATCGGAATCTCCGGTTCCTTCACCTTTTCCTCCTGAATTTCCCTGTTATCCAAAACACATTGAGGTCAGCCTCCAATCACAACCCACCCTCGTTCACCCCTCACCCTCTCCCTCGTTCACCCCTCACCCTCTCCCTCGTTCACCCCCTCACCCTCGTTCCTTGCGCCCTCCCCTCGTTCACCCCACCCCTCTCCCTCGTTCACCCCTCACCCTCGTTCAACTTTTGGGCGAACGAAACCCTCACCTCCCCTCGTCAACGCGCCCTCTCCTCGTTCACCCCTCACCCTCTCCCCTCGTTCAACCCCTCACCCTCTCCCTCGTTCACCCCTCACCTCTCCCTCGTTCACCCCCTCCCCTCTCCCTCGTTCACCCCGTCACCCTCTCCCTCGTTCACCCCTCACGCCTCTCCCTAGCTTTCACTGCCCTCACCCTCTCCTCTTCACACCCCTCCCCCTCGTTCCACCCACCCCACCCTCGTTCACCCCTCACCCTCACCCTCGCCTGTCACCTCCCCTCACCCTCGTTCACAACGTTCCCCTCCTCCCTCACACTTCCCTCCCCTCCCTCGTTCACGCACCCCTCACCCTCTCCCTCGTTCAGTCCCTCCCCTCTCCTTCCCCTCACCCCTCACCCTCGTTCACCCCTCACCCTCGTTCACCCCTCACCCTCTCCCTCGTTCACTCGATCCCTCACCCTCGTTCACCCCTCACCCTCTCCCCTCTTTCCCTTGTCACCCCTCACCCCCTGTTCACTCCTCACCTCCCCTCGTTCACGGCCCCACAACCTCTCCCTCGTTCACCCCTCACCCTCACCCTCGTTCACATCCCCATCACCCTCTCCCTCGTTCACCCCTCACCCTCCCTCGTTCACCCCCCCTCACCCTCTCCCTCGTTCACACCCCTCCCTCCCCTCTCCTCGTTCACTGTTCCTCACCTCTCCTCGTTCACAGACCTCACCCCGTTCACCCCTCTCCCTCACCCTCGTTCACACCCCTCACCCTCCCCTCGTTCCAATCGTTCACCCACTCACCCTCGTCCCTCTGTCACCCTCGTTCCGCCCTCCCCTCTCCCCGTCCAAAATCCCTCGTTCACCCCCTCACTCTCGTCCCCTCTCCCTCGTTCAACCCCCTCATCCTCTCCCACCTCGTTTCACACCACCCTCTCCTCGTCAACCCCCTCACCCTCTCCCTCGTTCACCCCCTCCTCACCTCTCCCTCGTTCACCCCCTCCCCCTCGTTCACCCCCTCCTCGCCCTCGTTCCCTCATTTCACCCCTCTCCCTCGTTCACGCCCCTCACCTCCCCTCTCACCTCGTTCACCCCCTCTCCCCTCTCCCTCGTTCACCCCCCTCCCCTCTCCTCGTTCACCCCCTCACCCTCGTTCCCCCCTCTCTCGTTTCCCTCCTCCCCTCACCCTCGTCCCCCTCAGTTCACCCCCTCATCGTTCACCCTCTCCCTCGTTCACTCCCTCTCCCTCGTTCACCCCTCACCCCTCACCCTCATCCCCTCGTTTCACCCCCTCACCCTCTCCTCGTTCACCTCCCCTCACCCTCTTCCACCCTCTCCCTCCGTTCACCCCCTCTCCCTCGTTCACCCCCTCTCCCTCGTTTCAACTCCCCTCAGAACACCTCGTTCACGTGAGTTCCCCTCTCCCTCGTTCACCTCACCCCCCTCGTTCACTCACCCTCGTTTCACCCTCACACCCTCCGTTCACCCCGTTCACCCCTCTTCACCTCCCCTCACCCTCGTTCACATCCCCTCGTTTTCCCCCCTCTCCCCCTCGTTCACCCCCCTCACCTCTCACCCCCTCACCTCGTTCACACCCTCAACCTCTCCCTCGTTCACCCCCCTCTCCCCTCGTTCACGATCACCCCCTCCACCCCTCACCCTCGTTGCACCCCCTCACCCCGTTCACTGCACTCTCCCCCGTTCACCCCTCACCCTCTCCCTCGTCATCCCTCGTTCACCTCTCCCTCGTTCACACCCCCTCCACCCCTCTCCCTCGTTCCCCCCTCTCCCCTCTCCCCGTTCACTCACTCCGTTCCCTCACCCTCGTTCACCCCCTCACTCCTCTCCCTCGTTCACTCGTTCCTCTCAGACGCCCTCTCCGTATCACCTCATCGACCTCTCCTCCCACAGTCCCATTCCTCCCTCCCTCTCGCACCCGCACCTCTCGTATCCCCCCTACCCTCTCCCTCCTTAACCCCCTCACTCAGGCCCCCTCCCCCCGCATCCCCCATCTGTCCCCATCTCTGAATCTTCGCACCTCCTCCTCACAACCCCCTCCCTTTCAGCCCCCGCATGCACCCCCTCCGTCGTTAACATCCGTCACTCGCCAATCATCCAGTGCGATGTCATGCATCCACTGCGTACTCTTTATACCCCTCCTCAACACTCGTCACTCCTTCACCTCGGACCTGCGGAACCCCTCACACTCCCTGTCCCTCCTCCTCCTCACAATAACAACAATTCTGAATGTCAGGCATTACCAGAACAAAGGAATTGAGAGAGCTGGAGGTGGGGAATGTGGAGATCCCAGAGGATCTGGGACAGGATGGAGTTACACACACTGTGCAGGAATTTGAACACATTTCCAAATTACTGTTGGACTGGGATTGGGATTGTGTGAGTGAGATACAAAGTTATCAAGTTAACAAAGATCTGTATTGAATCATGAGATTTTAATTGATTAAACAAATAAATCTGTGCAGAGAAATAGAGAAAGAAACAACAAAACCTCACAAAGCTCTGAAATCAAATATTGTACTGACAGCGGAAAAGACACAATCCAGAATTGTGACAGATTTAAACCATCTACACCCATTTACACCGAGGAATATATCTTTATAAAACATTCTCCGGGGAATATTCGGAATTCCACACCTGTCAGAATCACTCTCATCTTCAGATTTGGTTCCAGACACAGTCCAGTTAATCTGCAGAGAGAAAAAATCTCATTTCTAATCATAAAAAACAGCCAATCACAGTTTAAATCACAATTCAATGTGTAACAAACTTTCTGGAAAATCAAAAGCAGAGAATCTTCCACAGGTAAAATGCAGAACCACACATCAATTCTATCCTGCTCAGCAGGATGTCTGTATCTCACCCCGTACTGAGAATTGAGTAATTTGCAGCAGCTTCACTCTCACTGCACAACTACAGCACGGGGTTAGATGCAGAGTAAAGCTCCCTCTATACTGTCCCCCATCAAACACTCCCAGGACAGGTACAGCACGGGGTTAGATACAGAGTAAAGCTCCCTCTACACTGTCCCCCATCAAACACTCCCAGGACAGGTACAGCACGGGGTTAGATACAGAGTAAAGCTCCTCTACACTGTCCCCCATCAAACACTCCCAGGACAAGGTACAGCATGGGGTTAGATACAGAGTAAAGCTCCCTCTACACTGTCCTCCATCAAACACTCCCAGGACAGGTACAGCAGATTTCTCAATGTAGCTGATATGTCACATAGACATTCTCCTACTCTGGAGAAAGCAACCATTTAGTTCACCGAGCCTGAACTAACAATCCTGTAACCCCATGTATTTATCCTGTTCATCCCCCTGACACTAATGGGTAATTTAGCATTGCTAATTCACTTAACCTGCAAATCTTCCAAGGAGACTGGAGCACCCGGAGGAAACCCACACAGATACGTGGAGAATGTGCAAACTTTGCACAGACAGTGACCCAAGCTGGGAATTGAACGCAGGTCCCTGGTGCTGTGAGACAGCAGTGCTAACTCACTGTGCCACTATGCTATACGACTGGCTTCTCTTACACAGAGCACATTCTAGAAATAACTTGCCTGGTTTGTTGGAGAGGGGGTGGTTTCTGGGAATATCAGATGGAGATATCACACAGAATCAGGCACTCTGTGCACTGAGGCTTACGTCATTTACTCTGTCTGCCCTGATTAAAGTGACCTTTCCCCGATATTACCCTTCAGTGACCCCCCCCACTCCCCATCCCAGGACACCAGCATTCTCGTACCCTGTCCATTCACATGTTACTGTAGAATTTTTCCCATTGAGACCAGGCCTGGAGGTAGCTGGGAGCGGCAATCACAGGGGGGAGCGGCAATCACAGGGGGGAGCGGCAATCACAGGGGGAGCGGCAATCACAGGGGGAGCGGCAATCACAGGGGGGAGCGGGGGGTCACGGGGGGTACAGGGGGGAGCGGGGGGTTAACAGGGGGGAGGCGGGGGTTACGGGGGGAGCGGGGTTTTACAGGGAAGCGGGGTTTACAGGGGGGAGCGGGTTTATGGGGGAGCGGGGTTTTACAGTGGGGAGTGGGGTTACGGGGGGAGCAGTGGTTTCCAGGGGGGAGCGGGGGTTACGGGGGAGCGGGGGTTACAGGGGAGCGGGGTTACGGGGGGAGCAGGGTGTTACAGGGGGGAGCAGGGTTTAACAGGGGGGAGCAGGGTTTACAGGGGGGAGCAGGGTTTACCAGGGGGGAGCGGGGCTTTTAAGGGAGCGGAGTTTACCAGGGGGGAGCAGGGGTTACGGGGGAAGCGGGGTTTACGGGGGGAGCGGGTGTTTAAGGGGGAAGACAGGTTCAGTGTGACAGCAACTTCAAGACTTGGTTCCAATTCCTCCGGTTTTCCTCCATTCAGTCCGTGAATCAGAGCAATATCTCCCAAAGATATTCCAGCAGCTCCACATCCCTGAGTCAGTGTCCCTGGGGGATATTGGCAGGGACACTGGGTTAACTGATGGATCCATTACTGATCCCTGAGCTGTAATGCCCTGATCCCAGAACTCTGGATCCAGCTGGAAACAGGATTCCAAGACGGGAATGCTGGGAATGAACCCGGTCCAAGCTCAGGCAGCATTGCTATTGGTCCATTGCCAGTGGATTGACCCAATCAGAGCCATTGGAATATCCTCAGCGTCTCTTCCCTGAGATTCTGACAAACTGCATTTCTAACCCAGCACCACAGGGTGGCAGCAACAGCCAGGAAATAGCCCAATGACAGCCCCCCCCCCCCACTTTCTGTATTAGACACATAGCACCCCCCCACCAGCAACCCCCCCACCCCCCACCAGCAACCCCCCCCAGCACCCCCCCACCAGCAACCACCCCCCCCAGCACCCCCCCACCAGCAACCACCCCCCCCCAGCAAACCCCCCCACCAGCAACCCCCCCACCAGCAACCCCCCCCCCCCACCACCCCCCCCCCAGCAACCCCCCCCCAGCACCCCCCCACCAGCAACCCCCCCCAGCAACCCCCCCCAGCACCCCCCCACCAGCAACCCCCCCCCCCCCAGCACCCCCCCACCAGCAACCCCCTCCCAGCAACCCCCCCACCAGCACCCCCCCCCAGCACCCCCACCAGCAACCCCCCCCCAGCAACCCCCCCCCCAGCACCCCCCCACCAGCAACCCCCCCCACCCCCCCCCAGCACCCCCCCCCACCACCCCCCCACCAAACCCCCCCCCCAGCACCCCCCCACCACAACCCCCCCCAGCAACACCCCCCCAGCACCCCCCCACCAGCAACCCCCCCCACAGCAACCCCCCGCCAGCAACCCCCCCCAGCAACCCCCCCCCCCAGCACCCCCCCACCACCACACACCCCCCCCAGCAACCCCCCGCAACCCCCCCCAGCAATCACCCCCCCACCAGCAACCCCCCCCGCCAGCAACCACCCCCCCAGCCCCCCCACCAGCAACCCCCCCCAGCACCAACCCCCCCCAGCAACCACCCCCCCCCAGCAACCCCCCCCAGCAACCCCCCCCCAGCAACCCCCCCACCAGCAACCCCCCCCATCAACCCCCCCCCCAGCACCCCCCAGCAACCCCCCCGCAACCCCCCCAGCAACCCCCCACCCAACCCCCTCACCAAACCCCCCGCACCCCCCCACCAGCACCACCCCCCCCCCAGCAACCCCCCCCCACCCCCGCCAGCACCCCCCACCACCCCCCCCCCCAGCAACCCCCCCCCAGCCCCCCCCAGCAACCCCCCGCCAGCAACCACCCCCCCAGCACCCCCCCAGCACCCCCCCCAGTAACCACCCCCCAGCAACACCCCAACCCCCAGCACCCACCCCCCCAGCACAGAACCCCTCACCTCAAACCCCGCCTGCTCCCATACCCTCCCCAACACACACCCCTCACCCCCCAACACCACCTCACCCCCCAGCACCCACCCCCCAGCAACCCCCCAACCCCCAGCACCCACCCCCCCTAGCACAGACCCCCCACCTCAAACCCCCCCATTCCCATACCCTCCCCAACACACACCCCGCCACCTCTCCCGCACAGACCCCACGACTCCCCCAGCACAGACCCCCTATCACAAAACCCCCACTTCCCATACCCTCTCCAAAACACACCCCTTACCTCCCTAGCACAGACCCCCTCCCAACCCCGCAACCCCTCCCCAGCACACACTGCCATTTCCCCTGCACCCTCCCCAACACTCACCTCCCCACACCCCCCACCCAAGACTCAGCCCCTTCTCAGTACACACACCCTCACTCTTCCACAGCACTCACTCCCCCTCCCAAGACTTATCCCCCCAGCACCCCCGCACACTCAATCCCTCAACACTCACACCCACCCCAACCCAGGACTCAGCCCTCCCCAAGCACACACATACCTAGCAACATTACCCCCCAGCACTCACAACCCCACACTCACACCCCGCCCCCAGCACTCACATCAAAACTAAAATTCCTCAAAATCTAAAATCTCCCAAAATGACAAATCCTAAAACTAAAATCGCCAAATAAAAACATCTGTCTTCATGAGGAACGTGAGCCGGTGCGGGAATCGAACCCACCTTATTGGCATCACTCTGCATCATTAAACAGCTGTTCAGCCAGCTGAGGGTCAGAGGCTGATAATGGTGCTGAGTGTTTCTGGAGCTGGGACAGGCGGACGGGATGAAGGGGAACCAGTGGCTGTTCTGGAGGTGGATTTCCAAAGAGTTTTTGCTAAGATGCCACACTGGGAACAGCTGGTGTCGGGATTACCATGTCAGCTCATTGGCTGATTACAGGAGAAGAGTTTGGATCGATGGGTTATTCCGAATGTGCAGCCTGGAAACTGATTCCTGGGGTGAAGGATTTGCCTTTGGCAGGAAGCTTGAACAGGCAGAGTTTAGCGGAGTGAGAGGGGATCTTATTGAAGCAGCCAGGATTCTGAGAGAGCTGGACAGGCTGGGAGTGGACAGAATTGTTCCCCCTCGCTCTCCCACACGCGGATGGGTGAGGGATCTAGAACCAGGGGCGCAGTTCCAAAATAATTGGCTTCTAGTAATGGTGGAGATCAGGAAGGGATTGTCCCGGGGAGTGAGGGGGGGGGGGGGGGGGGGGGGGGGGGGTGATTCCCTCTGTGAATCCTCTTCCCCAGGGAACACTCGGGGCTGAGAGTCACTGACTTCATTCAGGCGATTGCGATGGGTTTAAGTCCAACCAGTTTATTTGATAGTGATCTCACAGTAGGGATTACACATTAATCCCACAGGGAGGAGCAGCTCGTGTACTTAAGAACATAGAACATAGAACAATACAGCACAAACAGGCCCTTCGGCCCACGAGTTGCGCCGATCACATCTACCAATCCACAGACCTATCTATAACCCCCTATTCTATTCTTTTCCATATACTCATCCAGAAGTCTCTTAAAAGACCCCAGTGAGTTTGCCTCAACAACCTCCGACGGCAGTCGGTTCCATTCACTCACCACCCTCTGAGTGAAAAACCTACCCCTGACATCTCCTTTGTATTTGCTTCCCTGCACCTTAAATCTGTGTCCTCTCGTAGTGACCATTTCAGCTCGGGGAAATAGTCTCTGAGAGTCCACCCTATCTATTCCTCTCAACATTTTATAAACCTACATATTGAACCTACTTATTGAACAGCAGTATGAGTTCAAGGGGCTGAATGGTCTATTATGTCTGTTGCTATATTGTAAAGATCCCTCCAACCTGTCTGATGAAGCACTCTCTCAGCTTGGATCTCTCTGCACTGACAGTGCGGAGGGGTGGGGGGGGGGAAGCAGTTTGGGGCACTGATCTCTAGTGAACTTCTTGGATTTTGATGAATTCCACACATAGTCAGTGTTGGGATTTCCTGCAGCCTCAGAGATGGCTCCTCCCTCACAAGACTGACCGAGAATTGGGGCACAGAGAGAGAGAGAGGGCAGAGATCAAAATGGTCTGTGTCTGCGGAAGGAAACATTGGGAATACATAGGTCACAGGTCACGGTACACCTCACCCAATCAGGGGCTGCGGAGCTGATGGTGGAAGTACTTACTGGGTCCAGATAGAGAAAGCCCAGGTCAGCGCTGACTGACTGTAAAATCTCCTTCTCCAGCTGATACCGCTTCATAAACCAAACCAGATCCTGCAGACAACACACACACACCATCAATCCACTCTGATAATTAGCCCAAACCAATATCCCATTCAGCTTTCTAAACTTCCAAAACAGAAGGTCACAGGGTTCAAACCCCACTGAAAACCAGGAGCACAATCTCCAACCTGACAGTCTCCACGTTGCACTGAGGGAACGCCGCACTCTCAGACTGTCAGTGCTGAGGGAGTGCCGCACTGTCAGAGGGTCAGTGCTGAGGGAGTGCCGCACTGTCAGAGGGTCAGTGCTGAGGGACTGCCGCACTGTCAGAGGGTCAGTGCTGAGGGAGTCCTGCACTGTCAGAGGGTCAGTGCTGAGGGAGTGCCGCACTGTCAGAGGGTCAGTGCTGAGGGAGTGCCGCACTGTCAGAGGGTCAGTGCTGAGGGAGTGCTGCACTGTCAGAGGGTCAGTGCTGAGGGAGTGCTGCACTGTCCAGGGTCAGTGCTGAGGGAGCACCTCACTGTCAGAGGTCAGTGCTGAGGGAGTGCCGCACTGTCAGAGGGTCAGTGCTGAGGGAGTGCCGCACTGTCAGAGGGTCAGTGCTGAGGGAGTGCCTCACTGTCAGAGGGTCAGTGCTGAGGGAGTGCTGCACTGTCAGAGGGTCAGTGCTGAGGGAGAGCCACACTGTCAGAGGGTCAGTGCTGAGGGAGTGCTGCCACTGTCAGAGGGTCAGTGCTGAGGGAGTGCGGCACTGTCAGAGAGTCAGTTCTGAGGGAGTGCGGCACTGTCAGAGGGTCAGTACTGCGACTGTCAGTCCTGAGGGAGCGCCGCACTGTCAGAGGGTCAGTGCTGAGGGAGCGCCGCACTGTCAGAGGGTCAGTGCTGAGGGAGCGCCGCACTGTCAGAAGGTCAGTGCTGAGGGAGTGCCGCACTGTCAGAGGGTCAGTGCTGAGGGAGTGCTGCACTGTCAGAGGGTCAGTGCTGAGGGAGTGCATGAGAGAGAGTGTGGGGGGAGAGTGAGGACTGTGGGGACAGAGTGTGGTTTGTGGAGGAAGAGTGTGGGTTGTCGGTAGAGAATGCAGAGGAAGAATGTGGGAGGAGAGCATGGGGGAGGGGGGAGACCGCCTTGGGGGAGAGCGCAGTGGGGAGGCACGCAGGGTGTGAGGGAGAGAGTGCAGGCTTGGGGGGGGAAGTGTGGGCTGCAGGGTAACTTTGGGCTGCAGGTGTAGGTAAGGTTTTGTGAAGGGTAGGTCGTGCCTCACAAACCTTATTGAGTTTTTTGAGGAGGTGACCAAAGAGGTAGATAAGGGTAAGGCAGTTGATGTAGTGTATATGGATTTTAGCAAAGCGTTTGATAAGGTTCCCCATGGTAGGCTACTGCAGAAAGTGCAGATGCATGGGATTGAAGGTGATTTAGCAGTTTGGATTAGGAATTGGCTAGCTGATAGAAGACAGAGGGTGGTGGTTGATGGGAAATATTCAACCTGGAGTGCAGTTACAAGTGGTGTACCTCAAGGATCTGTTTTGGGGCCACTGCTGTTTGTCATTTTTATAAATGACCTAGATGAGGGTGTAGAGGGTTGGATTAGTAAATTTGCTGACGATGCCAAAGTGGGGGGAGTTGTAGACAGCGAGGATGGATGTTACAGTTTGCAGAGGGACATAGATAGGTTGCAGAGCTGGGCCGTGAGGTGGCAAATGGAATTCAATACGGATAAGTGTGAGGTGATTCACTTTGGTAGGAATAACAGGCATATGAAATATAGGGCTAACGGAAGGACCCTTAATAGTGTTGTCGAGCAGAGGGATCTTGGGGTACAAGTACATAGCTCTTTGAAAGTTGGCACCCAGGTTGATAAAGTTGTTAAGAAGGCGTACGGTGTGTTAGCTTTTATTGGTAGAGGGATTGAATTTAGGAGCCGTGAGGTTATGTTACAACTGTACAAAACTCTGGTGCGGCCGCACTTGGAGTATTGCGTACAGTTCTGGTCGCCGCATTATAAGAAAGATGTGGAAGCATTGGAAAGGGTGCAGAGGAGGTTTACCAGGATGTTGCCTGGTATGGTGGGAAGGCCTTATGAGGAAAGGCTGAGGGACCTGAGGTTATTTTCATTAGAGAGAAGAAGGTTACGCGGTGACCTAATTGAGGCGTATAAGATGATCAAGGGATTGGATAGGGTGGATAGTGAGAGCCTTTTTCCTCGGATGGTGATGACCAACACGAGGGGACATAACTTTAAATTAAGAGGTGGTAGTTATAGGACGGATGTCAGAGGCAGGTTCTTCACACAGAGGGTGGTGAGGGCGTGGAATGCCCTGCCTGCAGCAGTTGTGGACTCGCCTACTTTGGGGGCATTCAAATGTTCGGTGGATAGGCATATGGATGATATTGGAATAGTTTAGGTTAGAGGGTCCACTGGCCGGTGCAACATCGAGGGCCGAAGGGCCTGTACTGCGCTGTAATGTTCTATGTTGTCCTATGTTGTCTATTCTTTCTCAAAGAGTGATTAGGAGTGGAATGCCTGCCTGCAGCTGTTTAGATGCGCCAGTTTGGTGCGTTTAAGAGTTAGTTATAAGTTATGTGAGAAGGGAATGGTTTAGTTAGGAGGGCATGCTTTTTTGGTCGGCACAACATCGAAGCCGAAGGGCCTGTTCTGTGCTGTATGTTCTATGTTCTATGTTCTATGTTCTAATGCAGGCTGTGGGGGGAGCGGGCCGAGGGGGCGGGGGCAGGGGAGGAATGCAGGCTCAGGGAGGGAGCGCGGGCTGTGTGGAGGGTTGGTGGTGGTGGGGGGAGTGTGGGCTGTGGTGGGAGAGAGTGTGGGCTCGGCGAGGTAGAGTGCAAGCTCTGGGGCCATGGTACATGAACACAGTTGGACTCTGGGTCTGAGTAGAATCGGAAAGTGGATACCCTCTGGCTTGACCATCTTCACTCACCTGGCGTGGGGTAATTTTGTCCGTATCCCCCTCCAGCACACTCTCGTAATAGGCCAAATTCTCCAACATATCCTCGTCAGCTGGTTTGATCAGTAAGAAGGATTTTGTCGCTTCCAAAGCCTTCTCATAATTCTGGACTGTGGGAGTGAGAGAGAGAAAAGAGTTTATTAAAATAATCTCCAGTGTTACCCCATTAACCCCAGTGACAGCTCAAACAGAACAAAATCTCCACAACAGCAACAGGAAGAAAACCATTGGACAAGAATTCACTTCTCAAAAATTCAATAGTATAATCAGACAAAGTCCCCATGGATTTACAAAAGGGAAATCATGCTTGACGAATCTATTGGAAGTCTTTGAGGATGTAACTAGTAGGGTTGATGAAGGAGAACCAGTGGATGTGGTTTATTTAGACTTTCAGAAGGCTATTGAAAAGGTCTCACGTAACAGACTAGGATGTAAAGTTAAAGCACATGGGATTTTGGGTAATGTCTTGAGATGGATTAAAAACTGGTTAGCAGATAGAGAGCAAAGAGTTGGCATAAATGGGTCTTTTTCTGATTGGCAGTCAATGAGTAGTGGGGTCCCACAAGGATCTGTGCTGGGACCCGAACTGTTCACATTATATATTAATGATTTGGAGTAGGAAACTGAATGCATTATCTCCAAATTTGTAAATGATACGAATTTGATTGAAGGGTGAGCTATGGGGTGGATATAGAGATGCTTCAGTGTGATTTGGACAGGCTGAGTGTATGGGCAGATGGAGTATAATGTGGATAAATGTGAGGTTATCCACTTTGGTAGCAATAATAGAAAGACAGATTATTACTGTTACACCTCATTTGGAATATTGCTCGTTGCCTTACTACCGGAAGGACGCGAAGACTCTGGAGAGAGTGCAGAGGAGGTTTACCAGGACGCTGCCTGGTATGGAATGTCTGAGTTACAAGGAGAAGTTAGGCAAATTGGGACTGTTTTCCTTAGAAAGACGTAGATTTAGAGGAGATCTAATAGAGGTGCACAAGATTATGAGGGGTATAGATAGAGTAAACAAGGTTAAGCTTTTTCCTAGGATGGACTCGAATAACACGAGGGGTCACGGGCTTAGGGTGAGGGGGGTAAGGTATAATTTGGATGCTAGAGGGAGTTTTTCACACAGAGGGTGGTGGGGGTATGGAATGCGCTGCCAAGTAAAGTGGTGGAGGCAGGTACTCTGGAGTTATTTAAGAAATACTTAGATGGGCACATGAACAGAATGGGAATGGAGGGATATAGAAAACTGATTTAAAATAGGGATCATGATTTAAAATTGGGAGAAAACTGATTTAAAATTGGGAGTCCCTGGGAAGTGTGTAAATAGATGATGATATTGATGTACTTGTTTTTATCCTACAGGTGCTTTGGTCCACCTTGTTGTCTAACGAGGGGCATACACGCGATGGGTCGTGAGAGGGCTGCTCTTGGATTTTTTTCGAGAGTATCCTCGTGCTTCACGTCGTTAGTGTACGCTTGACCTGGACCATTTGATGGGTAACACGACAGCTCAGTGACTATCGCTGTGCTGTGCAGATACATGGATTTGGGCCTGTGTCTGTGGGAGTTTGCGCATTCTCCCCGTGCTTTCGTGGGTTTTCTCCGGGAGCTCCGGTTTCCTCCCACATCCCAAAGATGTGCTCTTAGGCTAATTGGCAAAACAAATTCTCCTAAATTGTCTCAAATTTGGTTTTTAATCCATAGATCTATAAACATAGACAGGGATCACGGGTAGAGGTGGGAACATCGGGGTGGCGGCATGGGCTCGTTGGGCCGAAGGGCCTGTTTCCCGTGCTGTTTTGTTCTTTGTTCTTTGTTCTTTGCACTTGCACAGGTGTAAATTGAGAGAGGTGGATACTCAGCAAGATTTTGGAGTCCTCGTGCATCAGTTGCCAAAAGTAGCAAGAAGGTTTGAGAATAGGGATAGGGATGTTTGTGTAGGGCATTGGTGAGGCCACAGCTGGAGTATTGTGAGCAGTTTTGGTGTCCTTATCTGAGGAAGGATGTCCTTCTATAGAGGAAGTACAGCGAAGGTTTACCAGGCTGATTCCTGGAATGGCAGGTCTGTCATATGAGGAGAGACTAAGTTGGAACATAGAACATTACAGCACAGAACAGGCCCTTCGGCCTTCGATGTTGCGCCGACCAATATAAAAAGCAATGCCCCTCCAAACTAAACCATTCCCTTCTCTTCCATATACTTATCAACTAAACTCTTAAACGCCACCAAACTTGGCACATCTACAACTGCTGCAGGCAGGGCATTCCACTCCCGAACCACCCTTTGGGTAAAGAACCTGCCTCTGATATCCGTCCTATAACTATCACCCCTTAATTTCAAGCTGTGTCCCCTCGTGCTAGCTTTCTCCATCCTAGGAAAAAGGCTATCACTGTCCACCCTATCTAAACCTCTAATCATCTTATATGTTTCAATAAGGTCTCCTCTTAGCCACCTTCTTTCTAACGAAAACAACCTCACATCCCTCAGCCTCTCTTCATAAGACCTGCCCTCCATACCAGGCAACATCCTGGTAAACCTCTTCTGTACCCTCTCCAATGCCTCCACATCTTTCTTATAATGTGGGGACCAGAACTGCACACAATACTCCAAGTGCGGCTGTCCTAATGTACAATCCAACAAGTTGGATTACATTCACTAGAGTTTGGAAGAGTGAGAGGGGATCTCATAGAAACTTATAAAATTCTAACATGGTTAGACAGGGTAGATTCAGATAGCATGTTCCCAATTGTGGGGGGAGTTCAGAACTAGGGGTCATAGTTTGAGGATAAGGAGTAAGCCTTTTTGAACTGAGGTGAGGAGAAATTTATTCAACCAGAGGATGGAGAATGTGTGGAATTCACTCCTACAATGTTGTCTGATTTCAATAAGAAACTAGATATAATCCTTGGGATTAAAGGGATTGATCCCTTTAAAGGGGGTAAGTGGGGATCAGGATATTGAATTTGATATGTTGTGATCAAAACGAATGATGAAGCAGACTCAAATGGCCTTTTGCTTCTAGTTTCTATGTTCCCAGCTGTAGTCACCATCATTCTTCAGGCAGCGAGACCACACATTGGGAATATTGTGTACAGTTTTGATCTCCTTATTTAAGAAAGAATATAACTGTTTTTTGAAGCAGTTTACGGAAAGTTCACCGATTGCTTCCTGCGATGAGGAGATTTCCTTCTGGAGAATTTGGGGTCTGTGTCCACTGAAGTTTTGAAGAATGATGTGATCTTATTGAGGGGATTTGATCAAATGGATGTTTCCTGTTGTGGGAGAGACTGAAACAAGGGGAGGAGCACTGCATGAATTCACGGTCTCCTGTTTAAGACTGAGTTGAGAAGATTTTCTTTCAATAGGATCGAGAATCTTTAGAATTATTTTCCCCAGAGATTGGAGGAGGCGGATCAGGGAATATTTTAAAGCTGAGCAAGACACTTTAATCAGGAGATGAAAGTTTATAGGGGTGAAAGGTTATCGGGGTGAAAAGTTATTGGGGTGAAAGTTTATGGGGGTGAAAGGTTATCGGGGGTAAAAGGTTATCGGGGTGAAAGGTTATTGGGCTTTTGGAAGCAATGTGATGTTGAGGTTACAATCAGATCAGCCTTGATTTTATTGAATGGGAAACAGGCTCGAGGGGCTGAGTGGCCTCCTCCTGTTTCTAAGTTGTAAATGTGAACATTAATTAAGGTAAAAGATATCATAATCAAAAAGATAAATTTCACTTCAAATAGTCACTACATCAAAGATATCCCTCACACAGTTCCCAGCACTCACATTATTTCCCACACGAAGCTGGAATGAGATGGAATCTCACCGTTTTTCTGGTCTTCTCTTTGTGGGATCTCTCACTTCTCATTCAATTACTTTGGTCCTTCTGTCCCAATCACCAGCTATCTTCTATCTCTCCAGTTCCCAGACGTGGTTTCCCACTGACAGGGTAAAGGTCTATAAACTCTCTCCCACTCGGACCCTGATAATCCCAATGTCACAAAGTCTCCAGTGACCCACTTCCTCAATCCCCTGAACAAACTGCTCACTCCTGGCAATGATGGGCTATGATTTAATCCACAATCCTCCTCGTTTCCTCCCTTCAGTGTTCTGTATTTTCCAAGTATAAAACACAGTCAGTGCAGAGACCTGCTTCAACATCAGGAGCAGTTTGAACGGCAAACTCTTCTGTTCAGAGATTGCCTTGCTTGCTCCCTCTTTGTACGACTTCCCTGTGTTTTCAACTGTCTGCCAAAGGCACCCACATCCCAGGAAAACAAACAATTCCAAACGGGGCTGACCTCGGAAGTAGGAATACTGCAGGAAGTCGTAGTGCATGGACAGGTAGTTTTCAATGGGAGATAATCGTCCAGCTCGAGTTGCCAACTCTCGCACACACTCATGTTCACATTGCAGCACCTGGATGTAGTGATCTGAGTGGGAACAGTCACAAGACACCAAATTATAACGTTTAAAATCAGAACAAAACTCCCAGAACCAGAGAGGCTTTTTCAACTCCTCAAACCTGCTGCTTCGTTAGATCCAATGCAGAGGAGACAGTCTAGTGGTGTTATCGCTAGACTATTAATCCAGAAACTCAGCTAATATCCTGGGGACCCAGGTTCGAATCCCACCACGGCAGATGGTGGAATTTGAATTCAATAAAAATATCTGGAATTAAGAATCTACTGATGACCACAAAACCATTGTCGATTATTGGGAAATCCATCTGGTTCATTAATGTCCTTTAGGGAAGGAAATCTGCCATCCTTACCCAGTCTGGCCTACACGTGACTCCAGAGCCACAGCAATGTGGTTGATTCTCAACTGCCCTCTGAAATGGTCGAGTGAGACACTCAGTTCAAGGATCAATTAGAAGCTGGACAATAAATCCTGGCCAGCCAGCGATGCGCATGTTTCACAAATGAATTTAAAAAGTCTGATGTCTGATGGACTATTCCTCACTCACCCACAATGTTTCTTCACTATGTTGTCAATCGCATTCCAGATCCCACTCTAACACTCTTAATTCACTTTCCTCTTGTCTCTCCTTTCATTCCCGAATCCCCTTGTTTTGCTCCCCAGTGTGTTAAAGTTCTGATCCATCACAGTCTCTTCCATTCCCATTGACTCGGGTGTTAACCCTGGTTCAATGATCACGGGTTCAAATCCCCAAGCTGGAGAATTGAGCCTGTAATCTAGGCCGACATTCCGGCATTGTATCAAGAGGATGTTCCATGCCAGAGCTTCCAGCTTCCAAATGAAGTGGGGCTCCATCCTGGGGGAATGTATAAAATCCCAGAGGATTAGTCAGCTTTGCCTCTCCCTCAGCATCCTCTCCCTCCCACCACCCACAGTTCTTCACTTCCAGAATATCCTCACCGACTGAAACTCTCACCTCCACCTGTGAGCAGTGGCAGAGTGAACAGAGCAAAGAGACTAGCAGAACAAAAACAAAACCATGAATTTAAACAATTTCAATCAATCCTCTCGATCTCTGAGAGTTGTTCAGATTCAAGTCAATCGTCCCAGTATTCGGGAACCATCACCAACACTCAGCGTTAGTACCAATGAGGTGAAGATAATGATGAAGATCTCATGTGAAGTGGGACTCGCTCTGAGGGGAGACAGGCAGCAGTTGCATGAAGACTCGGTTTGTGAATGAGCTGAGTAACTGACTCAATGAATGGTAAGTGATGCCAGATTCACTCTCTGTGCAATCACACATCAGCATTCGCTTAGGCTCACAGCTTACACTCATCACCTTGGGAAACAGCAGAAAAAAGCAATTAGAATTGTTTTTTTGTTTAAATAGCCAGTTGGCAAATCTTTATAAATAAAATTCACACACGTCTCTGAACTCATTCCTGGCACTATCCAGTTCAGTTAGTTTGGGACTTCTACATATGGTTCAGGGACTTCCACATTCCTCAGTTATGAGTAATGCTATCACTGACGCAGCCTGACCCAGTTGGATGAGACAGTATCAGACACCCTCTCTCTAACCTTGTCTCATGGTCAAGGGAAGCTCGGATCCACTCACCGGCTCCTGAGTCCACCAGTGGCCCAGAACAGCGGCTGCTGGAAGTGCAGACTGCTTCCCAGTTCATTTACACATTCAGATCACTGCCTCATCGCATTGCTCAGCTCACATTTCCCTACAGCGAGTCTGCCTGCTGTGTTTCTGCCCATTGCACCATCTCACTGTGCTTCCATTGACCATAAATATCCTCAACATTAACAACAGGTCAGATAGAGTAAGGAAGAGAGACTGAGAAAGAGAGAAAGAGAGAGAGAGAGAGAAAGAAAGGAAACAGACATGGTTTTCAGAAGAGATAGAGAATGAATGATCCTTCAGCAGAGCGTGAAGAGAACATCCTGAGGATTATTTCAATAGGTGGACCTGTGCAAGAGTAAATCAGCCGGAGTGGAAGTGAATCTGGTGTTGTCCAATTGCCTCTGATCTTTATGAAAAACCCTGCGTGGCTGGCAGAATTGCAAAGCAGTTTCGGGTAAACGGGGTTTAAGAAGTTTCAGATGAGATAACCTGAAGCTAGAATGAGCTGGGAAGGATGGTACTAACGGAATCCAATCGGAACAGATAGTGAGGGGTTAATCAGACAAAACTGTGATCACATTGACTGGATTCAGGACATTTGATCGCAGCACCAGGTTTGTTGATGAAGGACAGCTTACAGCAGCTAATTGGAGGTTCTGATGTTCACACAAACCACAGGATCCATCTCAGCAAAACCTACAGAATTCTAACCGGACAAAACAGTGACAGAAACGTCCCCACCAGCACCGTACCCCAGTGTTATCCAGTGACAGACCCGTCCCCACCAGTACTGTACCCCAGTGTTATACAGTGACAGACCCGTCCCCACCAGTACTGTACCCCAGTGTTATACAGTGACAGACCCGTCCCCACCAGTACTGTACCCCAGTGTTATACAGTGACAGACCCGTCCCCACCAGTACTGTACCCCAGTGTTATACAGTGACAGACCCGTCCCCACCAGTACTGTACCCCAGTGTTATACAGTGACAGACCCGTCCCCACCAGTACTGTACCCCAGTGTTATACAGTGACAGACCCGTCCCCACCAGTACTGTACCCCAGTGTTATACAGTGACAGACCCGTCCCCACCAGTACTGTACCCCAGTGTTATACAGTGACAGACCCGTCCCCACCAGTACTGTACCCCAGTGTTATACAGTGACAGACCCGTCCCCACCAGTACTGTACCCCAGTGTTATACAGTGACAGACCCATCCCCACCAGTACTGTACCCCGTGTTATACAGTGACAGACCCGTCCCCACCAGTACTGTACCCCAGTGTTATACAGTGACAGACCCGTCCCCACCAGTACTGTACCCCAGTGTTATACAGTGACAGACCCGTCCCCACCAGTACTGTACCCCAGTGTTATACAGTGACAGACCGTCCCCACCAGTACTGTACCCCAGTGTTATACAGTGACAGACCCGTCCCCACCAGTACTGTACCCCAGTGTTATACAGTGACAGACCCGTCCCCACCAGTACTGTACCCCAGTGTTATACAGTGACAGACCCGTCCCCACCAGTACTGTACCCCAGTGTTATACAGTGACAGACCCATCCCCACCAGTACTGTACCCCAGTGTTATACAGTGACAGACCCGTCCCCACCAGTACTGTACCCCAGTGTTATACAGTGACAGACCCGTCCCCACCAGTACTGTACCCCAGTGTTATACAGTGACAGACCCGTCCCCACCAGTACTGTACCCCAGTGTTATACAGTGACAGACCTGTCCCCACCAGTACTGTACCCCAGTGTTATACAGTGACAGACCCGTCCCCACCAGTACTGTACCCCAGTGTTATACAGTGACAGACCCGTCCCCACCAGTACTGTACCCCAGTGTTATACAGTGACAGACCCGTCCCCACCAGTACTGTACCCCAGTGTTATACAGTGACAGATCCATCCCCACCAGTACTGTACCCCAGAGTTATACAGTGACAGACCTGTCCGCATCAGTACTGTATCCCAATGTTATACAGTGAAAGATCCGTCCCCACCAGTACTGTACCTCAATGTTATACTGTGACAGACCTGTCCCCACCAGTACTGTATCCCAATGTTATACAGTGACAGACCCATCCCCCCAGACTGACCCAGTGTTATACAGTGACAGATCGCCCCACCAGTACTGTACCCAGTGTTATACAGTGACAGACCCATCCCCACCAGTACTGTACCCCAGTGTTATACAGTGACAGACCATCCCCACCAGTACTGTACCCCAGTGTTATACAGTGACAGACCCGTCCCCACCAGTACTGTACCCCAGTGTTATACAGTGACAGACCTGTCCCCACCAGTACTGTACCCCAGTGTTATACAGTGACAGACCCGTCCCCACCAGTACTGTACCCCAGTGTTATACAGTGACAGATCTGTCCCCACCAGTACTGTACCCCAGTGTTATACAGTGACAGACCCGTCCCCACCAGTACTGTACCCCAGTGTTATACAGGACAGACTGTCCCACCAGTACTGTACCCCAGTGTTATACAGTGACAGACCCATCCCCACCAGTACAGTACCCCAGTGTTATACAGTGACAGAGATGTGCCCACCAGTACTGTACCCCAGTGTTATACAGTGACAGACCTGTCCCCACCAGTACTGTACCCCAGTGTTATACAGTGACAGACCCGTCTCCATCAGTACTGTATGCCAGTGTTATACAGTGACAGACCCATCCCCATCAGTACAGTACCCCAGTGTTATACAGTGACAGATCTGTCCCCACCAGTACTGTACCCCAGTGTTATACAGTGACAGACCCATCCCCATCAGTACAGTACCCCAGTGTTATACAGTGACAGATCTGTCCCCACCAGTACTGTACCCCAGTGTTATACAGTGACAGACCCGTCCCCACCAGCACTGTACCCCAGTGTTATACAGTGACAGACCCGTCCCCACCAGTACTGTACCCCAGTGTTATACAGTGACAGACCCATCCCCACCAGTACTGTACCCCAGTGTTATACAGTGACAGACCCGTCCCCACCAGTACTGTACCCCAGTGTTATACAGTGACAGACCCGTCCCCACCAGTACTGTACCCCAGTGTTATACAGTGACAGACCCGTCCCCACCAGTACTGTACCCCAGTGTTATACAGCGACAGACCCGTCCCCACCAGTACTGTACCCCAGTGTTATACAGCGACAGACCCGTCCCCACCAGTACTGTACCCCAGTGTTATACAGTGACAGACCCGTCCCCACCAGTACTGTACCCCAGTGTTATACAGTGACAGACCCGTCCCCACCAGTACTGTACCCCAGTGTTATACAGTGACAGACCCGTCCCACCAGTACTGTACCCCAGTGTTATACAGGACAGACCGTCCCCACCAGTACTGTACCCCAGTGTTATACAGCGACAGACCCGTCCCCACCAGTACTGTACCCCAGTGTTATACAGAGACAGACCCGTCCCCACCAGTACTGTACCCCAGTGTTATACAGTGACAGACCCGTCCCCACCAGTACTGTACCCCAGTGTTATACAGTGACAGACCCGTCCCCACCAGTACTGTACCCCAGTGTTATACAGTGACAGACCCGTCCCCATCAGTACTGTACCCCAGTGTTATACAGTGACAGACCTGTCCCCACCAGTACTGTACCCAGTGTTATACAGTGACAACCCGTCCCCACCAGTACTGTACCCCAGTGTTATACAGTGACAGACCCGTCCCCACCAGTACTGTACCCCAGTGTTATACAGTGACAGACCCGTCCCCACCAGTACTGTACCCCAGTGTTATACAGTGACAGACCCGTCCCCACCAGTACTGTACCCCAGTGTTATACAGTGACAGACCCGTCCCACCAGTACTGTACCCCAGTGTAACAGGACGACCGTCCCCACCAGTACTGTACCCCAGTGTTATACAGTGACAACCCGTCCCCACCAGTACTGTACCCCAGTGTATACAGACAGACCGCCATCGTACCCAGGTTATACAGTGACAGACCCGTCCCCACCAGTACTGTACCCCAGTGTTATACAGTGACAGACCCGTCCCCACCAGTACTGTACCCCAGTGTTATACAGTGACAGACCCGTCCCACCAGTACTGTACCCCAGTGTTATACAGTGACAGACCCGTCCCCACCAGTACTGTACCCCAGTGTTATACAGCGACAGACCCGTCCCCACCAGTACTGTACCCCAGTGTTATACAGTGACAGACCCGTCCCCACCAGTACTGTACCCCAGTGTTATACAGTGACAGACCCGTCCCCACCAGTACTGTACCCCAGTGTTATACAGTGACAGACCCGTCCCCACCAGTACTGTACCCCAGTGTTATACAGTGACAGACCCGTCCCCACCAGTACTGTACCCCAGTGTTATACAGTGACAGACCCGTCCCCACCAGTACTGTACCCCAGTGTTATACAGTGACAGACCCGTCCCCACCAGTACTGTACCCCAGTGTTATACAGTGACAGACCCGTCCCCACCAGTACTGTACCCCAGTGTTATACAGTGACAGACCCATCCCCACCAGTACTGTACCCCAGTGTTATACAGTGACAGACCCGTCCCCACCAGTACTGTACCCCAGTGTTATACAGTGACAGACCCGTCCCCACCAGTACTGTACCCCAGTGTTATACAGTGACAGACCCGTCCCCACAGTACCCCAGTGTTATACAGCGACAGACCCGTCCCCACCAGTACTGTACCCCAGTGTTATACAGTGACAGACCCGTCCCCACCAGTACTGTACCCCAGTGTTATACAGTGACAGACCCGTCCCCACCAGTACTGTACCCCAGTGTTATACAGTGACAGACCCGTCCCCACCAGTACTGTACCCCAGTGTTATACAGTGACAGACCCGTCCCCACCAGTACTGTACCCCAGTGTTATACAGTGACAGACCCGTCCCCACCAGTACTGTACCCCAGTGTTATACAGCGACAGACCCGTCCCCACCAGTACTGTACCCCAGTGTTATACAGCGACAGACCCGTCCCCACCAGTACTGTACCCCAGTGTTATACAGCGACAGACCCGTCCCCACCAGTACTGTACCCCAGTGTTATACAGTGACAGACCCGTCCCCACCAGTACTGTACCCCAGTGTTATACAGTGACAGACCCGTCCCCACCAGTACTGTACCCCAGTGTTATACAGCGACAGCCCATCCCCACCATACTGACCCCAGTGTTATACAGTGACAGACGTCCCCACCAGTACTGTACCCAGTGTTATACAGGACAGACCGTCCCCATACTGTACCCCATGTTATACGGACAGACCAGTCCTCACCAGTACTGTACCCCAGTGTTATACAGCGACAGACCTGTCCCCACCAGTACTGTACCCCAGTGTTATACAGTGACAGACCCGTCCCCACCAGTACTGTACCCCAGTGTTATACAGCGACAGACCCATCCCCACCAGTACTGTACCCCAGTGTTATACAGCGACAGACCCATCTCCACCATTACTGTACCCCAGTGTTATACAGTGACAGACCTGTCTCACTGTACATTCAGTAACCCATACCTGCTATGAGTTCGTAAAGGTGGTAAGTGCCAGTTGGGTAACCATTTGCATCAAACTGTTGTGGTCCCTGACACAGAGCTCGGCACTCTGTCTCTGCCAGCCAGTACTGTGTCAGTGCCTCTTCAAACGAATCAATGGCTAAAGTGTACTGTTCCTCATCGTAGTGTTTGAGCCCAATATTAAACGCCTCCTGGGAATGAAAGCAGCAAGAATTCAGTTTCAATCTGTCAAAACAACAAGACAATTCTCTCCAGATAATACACAATCTTCAAAAGGAACAGGAAACAATTCTTTAAAGGAATGGAAAATGAGGAGTGTTGAATATTTTTGTGGAATATTCCAAGTTCTGAGAAGCTGGCAGTCTGACATTGCAAACAACTTGCTTTCAGAACTCGGCTGATTCGATCAGCTGGAATGGGCGTGGGACACAGTGACCCACAGTACGACAGGACCAGGGAATACTTTTCCTTCAACTTAATCACTGAAACCAGTTAGAACCTTATCACATCATACAGTCTAAAGTTCACTTTTACTGACACACCTTGCACCCCAGCATTATCACAGAGCTGTATCCAGTGAAATACAGTGTTGTATCCCAGTGTTACACGGCGCAGTATCCCAGTGTAATACAGTGCTGTATCCCAGTGTTACCGCAATGCCGTATCCAGTGTAATATGGTGGTGAATTCCAATGTTACAGTGCTGCATCCAGTGTATTACAGGGTTGTATCAAGTGTAATAAAATGTTATATCCAGTGTAACATAGTGGTGTGTCCAGTGTAATACACTGTTATATCCAGTGTAATAAAGTGGTGTAGCCAGTGTAATACAGTGCTGTATCCAGTGTCGTACAGTGCTGTATCCAGTGTAATTCTGTATCCAGAGCTAGAAGCAGGAGTCGGCCATCTGGTCCCTCGAGCCTGCTCCGCCATTCAATAAGATCATGACTGATCTTTTCATGGACTCAGCTCCACTTACCACCCACTCACCATAACCCTTAATTCCCTTACTGTTCAAAAATTTATCTCCCCTTGCCTTAAAAACATTCAATAAGGTGGCTTCAACTGGGCAGGGAATTCCACAGTTTCACAATCCTTTGTGTGAAGAAATTCCTCCTCAACTCAGTCCTAAATCCGCTTCTCCTTTTTTGAGGCCATGTTCCCGAGTTCTCGTTTCACCCGCCGGTGGAAACAACTTCCCTGCTTCGATCTTATCGATTCCCTTCATAATTTTATATGTTTCTATAAAATCTCCCCTCATTCTTCTGAATTCCAATGAGTATAGCCCCAGTCTACTCAGTCTCTCCTCATAAACCAACCCTCTCAACTCCGGAATCAACCTGGTGAATCTCCTCTGCCCCCCCTCCAGAGCCAGGATATCCTTTCTCAAGGAGACCCAAACTGTCCACAGTAACTCCAGGTGTGGCCTCACCAGCACCTTATACAGCTGCAATGTAATCTCACTGTTTTTAAACTCTATCCCTTTAGCAATGAAAGAGAAAATTCCATTTGCCTTCTTAATGATCTGTTGCACTTGCAAACCAACTCCTTGAGGTTCCTGCACAAGGACACCCAGGTCCCTCTGTACAGCAGCACGCTGCAATTTTTTACCATTTAAGTAATAGTCCATTTTGCTGTTATTCCTGTGAAAATGGATGACCTCACATTTACCAACATTGTACTCCATCTGGCAGACCCTCGCCCACTCACTGAGACTATCTATATCCCTTTGCAGACTTTCAGTGTTCTCTGCACACTTTGCTCTGCCACCCATCATAATGTCAGCTGCGAATTTTGATATACTCCATTTGGTCCCCAATTCCAAATCATCGATGTAAATCATAAACAATTGTGGTCCCAACGCTGATCTCTGAGGCGCTAATCACTGATCACCAACCAGAAAAATACCCATTTATCCCCATTCATTGCTTCCTGTTTGTTATAAAGTCACAGCGATTTACAGCCTGGAAAGAGGCCCTTCGGCCCAACTTGGCCATGCTGCCCTTCTTTTTTAAATCCCTAAGCTAATCCCATTGCCCGCATTTGGCCCATATCCCTCTATACCCATCTTACCCAGGTAACTTTCTAAATGCTTTTTAAAAGACAAAATTGTACCCACCTTTACTACTACCTCTGGCAGCTCATTCCAGACACTCATCACCCTCTGTGTGAAACAATTGTCCCACTGGACACTTTTATATCTTTCCCGTCTCACCTTAAACCTATGCCCTTTAGTTTTAGACTCCCCTACCTATGGGAAAAGATATTGACTATCTAACTGATCTGTGCCCCTCATTATTTTATAGACCTCTATAAGGTCACCCTTCAGCCTCCTACGCTCCTAGTCTATCCAGCCTCTCCTTATAACTCAATCCATCAAGTCCCAGTAGCATCTTAGTAAATCTTTTCTGCACTCTTTCTAGTTTAATAATATTCTTTCTATAATAGGGTGACCAGAACTATACACAATATTCCAAGTGTGGCCTTACCAATGTCTTGTACAATTCAACAAGACATCCCAACTCCTGTATTCAATGTTCTGACCGATGAAACCAAACATGCTGAATGCCTTCTTCACCACTCTGTCCACCTATGACTCCACTTTCAAGGAGCTATGAACCTGTGCCCCTAGATCTCTCTGTTCTGTAAATCTCCTCAATGCCCTACCATTAACCAAGTAAGTCCTGCCCTGGTTCAATCTACTAAAATGCATTACCTCACATTTATCTAAATTAATCTCCATCTGCTATTTATCAGCCCACTGGCCCAATTGATCAAGATCCCGTTGCAATTGGAGATAACTTTCTTCACTGTCCACTATGTCACCAATCTTGGTGTCATTTGCAAACTTACTAACCATGCCCCCTATATTCTCATCCAAATCATTGATATAAATGATAAATAACAGTGGACCCAGCACTGATCCCTGAGGCACACCGCTGGTCACAGGCCCATAGTTTGAAAAACAACCCTCAACAATTACCCTCTGGCTTCTGTCAAGAAACCAATTTTGTATCCATTTAGATACCTCACCCTAGATCCTGTGAGATTTAACTTTATATAATAACCTACCATGTGGTATCTTGTCAAAGGTCTTGCTAAAGTACATGTAGACAACATCAACTGCACTGCCCTTATCTACCTTCTTGGTTACCCCTTCAAAAAACTCAATCAAATTTGTGAGACATGATTTTCCACTCACAAAGCCATGCTGACTGTCCCCAATCAGTCCTTGTATCTCTAAATCCCTGTAGATCCTGTCCCTCAAAATAAATTTGAATAATTTACCCACCACAGATGTGAGGCTCACTGGTCTGTAGTTCCCAGGCTTTTCCCTGCAGCCCTTTTTAAGCAAAGGCACAACATTTAGTACTCTCCGATCTTCAGGTACCTCACCCGTAACTATCGATGATTCAAATATCTCAGCTAGGGAACCTGCAATTTCCTCCCTGGCCTCCCACAATGTCCTGGGATACACTTCATCATTTTCTGGGGATTTATCTACCTTGATACACTTTAAGACTTTCAGCACCTCCTTCTCTGTAATATGTACACTCTGCAAGATGTCAATATTTATTTCCCCAAGTTCCCCAACATCCATGCTTTTCTCAACAGTAAATACTGATGAGAAATATTCATTTAGGATCTCGCTCATCTCTTATGGATCCACACATAGATGACCTTGTTGATCCTTAACAGGCCCTACTCTCTCCTTTGTTATTCTTTTGCTCTTTATGTCTTCGCAGAAGCTCTTTGGATTCTCCTTTGCCTTATCTGCTAAAACAATCTTGTGTCCCCTTCTTGCCCTCCTGATTTCTCTCTCCACTCTACTCCTACACCCACTATACTCTTCAAGGGATCCACTTGATCCCGGCTGCCTATGCACATCATGTGCTTCTTTCTTCTTCTTGACCACGTCCTCAATGTCCCGAGTTATCCAGGGTTCCCGACCTCTGCCAGCCTTGCCCTTCACTCTAAGAGGAATGTGTTTACCCTGAACCCTGGTTAACATACTTAATAGTTAATATTATTGTATCCAGTGTTACACAGTGTTTTATCCAGTGTAATGCAGTGTTGTATCCAGTGTAATATGGTGCTGCATCCAGTGTTTTACCCAATGCTGTCTTCTCCCCACTGCCTAGATAGAAAATATTACCTCTAATTTACCAGTGGTTGTATTTCACATATTGATTTCTGCCCATTCCCACCTCTGTCCTGGGACACCATTGCCTGAATTCCTCAGGATACAGTCCTTGATACAACAGTCTTCAACTGTTTCACCAATTACCAATTAAACTAGAAAGAGTGCAGAAGATATTTAGTCATAGAGTCACAGAGGTTTACAGCATGGAAGAGGGCCCTTCGGCCCAACTTGTCCATGCTGCCCTCTTCTCGAAACCCCTGGGCTCATCCCATTTATCCATGCTTGGCCATGTATCTCTCTATGCCCACTTTGCCCATTTAACAGTCGAAATGCTTTTTAAAAGATAAAATTGTGCCTGCATCTACTGCTGCCTCTGGCAACTTGTTCGAGGCACTCATTTGCCCAGAAATGGGAGTTTGCACATTCTCCCCATGCTTGCATGGGTTTTCTCCGAGAGCTCCGGTTTCCTCCCACATCCCAAAGATGTGCTCTTAGGCTGATTGACAAAACAAATTCTCCCTAAATTGTCTCAAATTTGATTTTTAATCCATAGATCTATAAACACAGACAGTGATCACAGGTAGAGGTGGGAACATCGAGGTGGCGGCGTGGGCTCGTTGGGCCGAAGGGCCTGTTTCCCGTGCTGTTTTGTTCTTTGTTCTTTGTTCATTGTATTTCCGGGGATGCCACTGGTGCTGGCACTGATGGCTCCACATTCTTACCATGTAGGGTCTTATCTCCCTGTCAATGAAATCAGATTCCTTCACCCCCTCCATCTGCTTGTATTGTTCCAGACTCTCTCTCATTTCCATGTGTTCAGGGTTGGCCACAAAGAAGGTGTGAGCAGCTTCTGCCGCTTTATTCAATTCATTCACCTGCAAACAAACAACACACAACAGTGTGGTTAACACAGTGCCAGAGACAGAGAGCTTAACACAGTGCCAGAGACAGAGCAGCTTAACACAGCGCCAGGGACAGAGCAGCTTAACACAGTGCCAGAGATGGAGAGCTTAACACAGTGCCAGAGACAGAGCAGCTTAACACAGCGCCAGAGATGGAGAGCTTAACACAGTGCCAGAGACAGAGCAGCTTAACACAGCGCCAGAGACAGAGCCAGCTTAACACAGTGCCAGAGACAGAGCAGCTTAACACAGTGCCAGAGACAGAGCAGCTTAACACAGTGCCAGAGACAGAGCACCTTAACACAGCGCCAGAGACAGAGAGCTTAACACAGCGCCAGAGACAGAGAGCTTAACACAGCGCCAGAGACAGAGCAGCTTAACACAGTGCCAGTGACAGAGCAGTTTAACACAGTGCCAGTGACAGAGCAGTTTAACACAGCGCCAGTGACAGACCAGCTTAACACACTGCCAATGACAGACCAGCTTAACACAGCGCCAGTCACAGAGCAGCTTAACACAGCGCCAGAGACAGAGCAGCTTAACACAGCGCCAGTCACAGAGCAGCTTAACACAGCGCCAGAGACAGACAGCTTAGCACAGTGCCAATGACAGAGCAGCTTAACAGAGTGCCAGTATCAGAGCAGCTTAACACAGCGCCAGTGACAGAGCAGCTTAACACACCACCAGCGGCAGAGCAGCTTAACACAGCGCCAGTGGCAAAGCAGCTTAACACAGTGCCGGAGACAGATAGCTTAGCACAGTGCCAATGATAGAGCAGCTTAACACAGTGCCAGTGACAGAGCAGCTTAACACAGCGCCAGTGACAGAGCAGCTTAACACAGCGCCAGTGGCAGAGCAGCTTAACACAGCATCAGTGATAGAGCAGTTTAACACAGTGCCAGAGACAGAGCAGTTTAACACAGCGCCAGTGGCAGAGCAGCTTGACACAGTGCCAGAGACAGAGCAGCTTAACACAGTGCCAGAGACAGAGCAGCCTAACACTGGGGTACAGTACTGGTGGGGACGGGTCTGTCACTGTATAACACTGGGGTACAGTACTGGTGGAGATGGGTCTGTCGCTGTATAACACTGGGATACAGTACTGGTGGGGACAGATCTGTCACTGTATAACACTGAGGTACAGTACTGGTGGGGACGGATCTGTCACTGTATAACACTGGGGTTAACATGGGTACAGTAATGGTGGATGGATCTGTCACTGTATAACACTGGGGTACAGTACTGGTGGGGACGGATCTGTCACTGTATAACACTGGGGTACAGTACTGGTGGGGACGGGTCTGTCACTGTATAACACTGGGGTACAGTACTGGTGGGGACGGGTCTGTCACTGTATAACACTGGGGTACAGTACTGGTGGGGACGGGTCTGTCTCTGTATAACACTGGGGTACAGTACTGGTGGGGACGGGTCTGTCACTGTATAATATTGGGGTACAGTACTGGTGGGGACGGATCTGTCACTGTATAACACTGGGGTACAGTACTGGTGGGAATGGGTCTGTCACTGTATAACACTGGGGTATAGTACTGGTGGGGAGGGGTCTGTCATTGTATAACACTGGGGTACAGTACTGATGGGGACAGATCTGTCGCTGTATAACACAGGGGTACAGTACTGATGGGGACAGATCTGTCACTGTATAACACTGGGGTACAGTACTGATGGGGATTGCAATAAGGAGCAATGTGACAAAGGCAATATTAAATTCTCAGTAACTTTAACAGATGCAGTTTGCAAGTTACAGTCACTAATTCCCAGATGGGGTGATGTGGTTAGGCTAATAGAGAAACCAGACCAGAATAGTACCTGACATTCCTGACTGATGGAGAAGGAAAGTTGAGTTGGCAATATTGAATAAAGATTCGTTGGCAGTTTGAAACAATGAGGATAAATTACTGCTTCTCACGCTGAATCTATTTTTCCTGTGCAAAGGGACTGGAGCCCGTGCGAGCTCTACATCACTGAGAGTTTAAAGAGCTCAAAATACTGGGAAAGAGAGGGATATGTAAATCTGTCAGTAAATTTCAGGGTTGTAGTAAAAATCCAGTAGCAATATGAGGAGATTTAACTACTGTAATATGAAAAGGAAAAGAATTTCTGAGATGTGTATCGGGGAACAAGTTTAATAAGGAGACAGTGTTGGACCTGGTTTTAGGAAGTGAAGTTGACCAATTGGAATGTGTTACAGTCAGAGATCCAAATAAATCAGCTTCAATTCATTATGGAAAAAGACCAGAAAATATTGAAGATCGAGATGCTGAGTGGCAAAGATGGAATTTCAATGATTTAAGACAGGAGCAAGCAGTGGGAGATTAGGAAAGGTGAACGCAGGATAACTTTCATTAATTATGAATCTTTGAAACTTTGTGGGATTGAGTTCAAGCTGGAGTTCACAGTGAGTTCCTGTTGCTGTGTTAAACACCAAAACACATTCTTCAAAAGATTAGAGTGCCTTTTAGTCAAAATAAAAGAAAAAAAAACTCGGCACATGGGAGAACAGAGTTGTATTTACATAGACGCACAAACAGATATCCCAGAGCAATGTACAGGAGATATTCAGGGACAGAATGACCATTGGAAAGCTGTTCAATGGTGGAGACAGCACAGTCCAGATCAAACTCTCTCCTCACTCAAATAGACCGCACTTTGCAGGAATGATAACGGGATAGGGATCAGCGGCTGGGACACTGGATAACCTCCCCTCCCCTTCCCTCCTCACTCAGGCAATTAGACACGGAGATGTGCCCCTCAGTAAAGAGCAGCACTCGATCCTCTGGAGAGCAGCAGTGTCTCTACCCATCTGGCTACTGGGTAATGAACAATTCTGTAAAAAAAAATGTAATTACTTCCACTGACTATACAAAACAGAAAGAAAAAGATTGCATTTCTAAGGCGCTGTTCATTACCTTAGGACATTCCAAAACATTTACAACCAATGAAGTACTGTGGAAATGTAATCACTGTAGTAATGTACCAAATGCAGCAGTCAATCTGTACACAGCAAGATCCCACAAACAGCAATGAGAAACATGAGTGGGGGAATGATTGTTAACTGTTAGAGGTTGGGGGATGTAAGAAGTCTCCCAAAACCAGGTTAAAGTCCAACAGGTTTATTTGGTAGCAAAAGCCACTAGCTTTCAGAGCACTGCTCCTTCATCAGGTGAGTGGGAGTTCTGTTCACAAACAGGGTATATAAAAACACAAACTCAATTTACAAAATACCTGTAAAGATTCACATTCCAACCATTAATCAAGTCTTAAAGATACAGACAATGTGAGTGGAGAGAGGGTTAAGCACACGTTAAAGAGATGTGTATTGTCTCCAGACAGGACAGTTAGTGAGATTTAACAAGTCCAGGCAAGTCACGGGGGTTACAGATAGTGTGACATGAACTCAAGATCCAGGTTGAAGCCATCCTCATGTGTGCAGACTATCAGTCTCTGCTCAGTGACTCTACGCTGTTGTGTGTTGTGAAGACCGCCTTGGAGAACACTTACCCAAAGATCACAGGCCAAATGCCCGTGACCACTGAAGTATTCGCCAATAGGGAGAGAACAGTCTTACCTGGTGATTGTCAACTTGTCAGACTACACATTTCGATGAAATCAAAGTTCTCAGCCAAGGGCTCAATTTCTGCTCCACCACCAAAATAGACTCCATCAGTCACACAGCAGACACAGAGGAATTGATCAGGTGAATGAGGCTGCGGGAGTTCTTCCACAAGCCCCATGTTGGCGAACACAATGAGACAGCCAATGAACTGAAATAGCCGACAGAGAGATTCGCAGTGCAGCAACCAAAGAAGAGAGAGTTGATTTGGACTCCTCCGGAAGGCCATTGCCCTCAACTTGACATGTATGCCCAAGTCATCAGGAGGTGAGTCAACACCAGATTCATCAACCGCACTCACAAGACAGCCCCAAACATCACCCAAGCACACAACACAATGCCATCTGTGATCTCAAGACCAACTGCAATGTTGTCATCAAACCAACAGACAAAGAAGGGGCCATTTGATGAGGACTTGTCTATTGAGGTAGTATGGGCTGAGATTAGAAACAGGAAAGGAGAGGTCACCCTGTTGGGAGTCTTTTATAGACCTCCTAAAAGTTCTAGAGAGGTTGAGGAAAGGATTGCAAAGTCAATTCTGGTCAGGAGTGAAAGTAATAGGGGAATTGTTATGGGGGACTTTAACTTTACTAATATTGATTGGAATAGCTATAGCTCTAGCTCGTTAGAGGGGTCAGTTTTTGTACAAAGTGTGCAGGAAGGTTTTTGACTCAGTATGTAGATAGGCCAACTAGAGGTGAGGCTACATTGGATTTGGTGCTGGGCAATGAGCCAGAACAGGTGTTAGGCTTGGAAGTTGGTGAACATTTTGGTGATAGTGACCACAATTCGGTTACGTTCACCTTAGTGATGGATAGGGATAGGCATGAAGCTGGGGGCAGTAGTTATAGCTGGGGGAAGGGTAAGTATGAGGCCATCAGGAGAGAATTAGGGTGCATAGATTGGACTAGGAAACTACAGGGACTGGGAACATCTGGAATGTGGAGCTTATTCAAGGAGCAGCTGCTGTGAGTCCTTGATAAGTATGTCCCTGTCAGGCAAGGAGGAAATGGCCGAGTAAGGGAACCATGGTGTACTAAAAAAGTTAATTCGCTGGTTAAAAGGAAAAAGGAGGCTTATGTTAGGATGAGGCTTGAAGGCTCAGTTAGTGCAATGGATAGCTATAGATTAGCCAGGAAGGAGCTAAAAAGTGAATTGAGGAGAGCTAAGAGGGGACACGAGAAGATGTTGGCTGATAGGATTAAGGAGAATCCTAAAGCTTTCTTTCGATATGTTAAGAATAGAAGATTGGTTAGGGCAAGAATAGGGCCAGTCATAGACAGCAGTGGGAAGTTGTGCGTGGAGCCGGAAGAGATTGGAGAGGTACTGAATAAATATTTCTCTTCGGTATTCACGCAGGGTGATGTAAATGTAGTTATGGAGAACACTGAGGTACAGGGTAGCAAACTGGAAAGTATTGGAGTAGATAGGGAGGATGTGCTAGATATTCTTGAGGGGTTGAAGTTGGATAAGTCCCCTGGGCCAGACGGGATTTACCCTAGGATTCTCTAGGAGGCAAGAGAGGAGATTGCAGAGCCTCTGGCTCTGATCTTCAGGTCGTCGTTGGTTACAGGTGTGGTTCCGGAGGACTGGAGGATAGCGAATGTGGTCCCATTGTTCAAGAAGGGAAAGAGAGACCTTCCAGGGAATTATAGGCCAGTGAGTCTTACTTCTGTTGTGGGCAAAGTATTGGAGAGAATAATTAGGGATCGGATTTATAGGTATTTAGAGAGAAATGAATTGATTGGGGATAGTCAGCATGGTTTTGTGAAGGGTAGGTCGTGCCTTACTAACTCATTGAGTTTTTTGAAAAAGTGACCAAAGAGGTGGATGGGGGTAAGGCGGTTGATGTGGTATATATGGACTTTAGTAAGGCGTTTGATAAGGTGGCCCATGGAAGACTTCTGCAGAAAATGCAGATGTATGTGATAGAGGGTGATTTAGCTAATTGGGTTAGGAATTGGCTAGCAGATAGAAGAAAGAGGGTGGTGGTTGATGGGAGATATTCATCTTGGAGTTCGGTGACAAGTGGTGTACCTCAGGGGTCTGTTTTGGGGCCCCTGCTGTTTGTAATTTTTATAAATGATCTGGATGAGGGTATTGAGGGATGGATTAGTAAATTTGCAGATGACACTAAAGTCGGTGGAGTGGTCGATAGTGAAGAGGGGTGTTCTAGTTTGCAGAGAGACTTGGACAAGTTGCAGAGCTGGGCCGAGAGGTGGCAAATGGAGTTTAATGTGGAAAAGTGTGAGGGAATGCACTATGGCAGGAATAATAAATGTGTAGAGTATAGGGCTAATGGTAGGAATCTTAGTAGTCTTGATGAACAGAGGGATCTTGGTGTGTATGTGCATAGATCCCTGAAAGTAGGCAGTCAAGTCGAGAAGGTTGTTAAGAAGGCATATGGAGTCTTAGGTTTTATTGGTAGGGGGATTGAATTTCGGAGCCGCAACGTCATGTTGCAACTGTACAAAACTCTAGTGCGCCCGCACTTGGAGTATTGCGTGCAGTTCTGGTCCCCACATTATAAGAAAGATGTGGAGGCATTGGAGAGGGTACAGAGGAGGTTACCAGGATGTTGCCTGGTATGGAGGGCAGGTCCTATGAAGAGAGGTTGAAGGATTTGAGGTTGTTTTCGTTAGAAAGGAGGCGGCTAAGAGGGGACCTAATCGAAACATATAAGATGATTAGAGGTTTAGAAAGGGTGGACAGTGATAGCCTTTTTCCTAGGATGGAGAAAGCTAGCACGAGGGGACACAGCTTAAAATTAAGGGGTGATAGTTATAGGACGGATATCAGAGGTAGGTTCTTTACCCAAAGGGTGGTTCGGGAGTGGAATGCCCTGCCTGCAGCAGTTGTGGATGCGCCAAGTTTGGTGGCGTTTAAGAGGTTAGTTGATAAGTATACGGAAGAGAAGGGAATGGTTTGGTTTGGAGGGGCATTGCTTTTTATATTGGTCGGCGCAACATCGAAGGCCGAAGGGCCTGTTCTGTGCTGTAGTATTCTATGTTCTATGTTCTATTGTCATACTGAACAGAACGGATTACTGCAAAAAAGTATACCGATGACTGTACAACAGGGAACACTACAGACCGTTACCCGCAGAACACACCCGTCAACTCAACACTCTGATCAAGACCTTCGATCCGGACTTTCAGAGCATCCTCTGTACTCTCATCCCATGTACTCCCTCTGTTGAAGGTGCTCCGAAGATACACAAGGCAAACACACCCATCCCATCCCATTGTACCGGGCAATGGGACTCTGTGCGAGAACATCTCCGTCTATGTCATGGATATCCTAAAACCCATTGTACAAAGAATCTCCAGCTTTTGTTGCGACACTATGGACTTGCTTCAGAAACTCAGCACACATGGAGCAGTTGAACCAGCAGCACTCTCCGTCACAATGGATGTCCCAGCGCTCTACACTAGCATCCCCCACGACGATGGCATTGCTGCAACTGCCTCAGTACTCAATGCCAACAACTACCAGTTTCCAGATGCAATTTTACAACTCATCCATTTCATCCTGGACCACAATATCTTCACTTTCGACAACCAGCTCTTCATCCAGACACACGGAACAGCCAAATTCACACTCAATATGCCAACATCTTCATGCACAAGTTTGAACAAGACTTCTTCAGCGCACAGGACCTTCAACTGATGCTGTACACTAGATACATCAATGACATTTTCTTCCTTTGGACTCATGGTGAACAATCACTGAGACAACTATATGATGACATCAACAAGTTCCATCCCATCATCAGACTGACTATGGACTACTCTCCGGAATCGGTGGCATTCTTGGACATACACATCTCCATTAGGGACGGTCACCTCAGCACCTCACTGTACCACAAGCCCACAGATAACCTCATAATGCTCCACCTCTCCAGCTTCCACTTTAAAGAAGCCATCTCCTACGGACAAGCCCTCCATATACACAGGATCTGCTCAGATGAGGAGGATTGCAACAGCCACCTCCAGACGCTGAAAGATGTCCTCATAAGAATAGGACATGGCGCTTGACTCATCGATCAATAGTTCCGACATGCCACAGCAAAAAACTGCACCAGCCTCCTCAGAAAACAAACACGGAACACAGTGGACAGAGTACCCTTCGTCATCCAGTACTTCCCCGGAGCGGAAACGCTACAACATCTTCTCTGGAACCTTCAACATATCATTGATGATGATGAACATCTCGCCAGGGACATTCCTACACCCCCACTTCTCGCCTCCAAACAACCACACAATCTCAAACAGACCATTGTCTACAGCAAATTACCCAGCCTTCAGGAGAACAGTGACCGTGACACCACACAACCCTGCCTCAGCAATCTCTGCAAGACGTGCTGAATCATTGACACGGATGTCATCATCTCACGTGAGAACACCATCCACCAGGTACACGGTACATATTCTTGCAACTCGGCCAACATTATCTATTTGACACGCTGCAGGAAAGGATATCCCGAGGCACGGTACATTGGGGAGACCATGCAGATGCTACAACAATGGATGAATGAATATCACTCTACAATCACCAGGAAAGACTGTTCTCTTCCTGTGGGGAACACTTCAGTGGTCACGGGCATTCGGCCTCTGATCTTCAGGTAAGCATTCTCCAAGGCGGCCTTCACAACACACGACAGCGCAGAGTCGCTGAGCAGAGACTGACAGCCAAGTTCCGCACACGAGGACGGTCTCAACTGGGATCTTGTGTTCATGTCACACTATCTGTAACCCCCACAACTTGCCTGGGCTTGCAAAATCTCACTAACTGTCCTGTCTGGAGACAATACACATCTCTTTAACCTGTGTTTAACCCTCTCTCCTCTCACATTGTCTGTACCTTTAAGACTTGATTAGCTGTAAATCTCATATTCCAACCATTATTTTGTAAATTGAGATTATGCCTTTATATGCCCTGTTTGAACATAGAACATAGAATACAGAACATAGAACACTACAGTACAAACAGGCCCTTCGGCCCACGAGTTGCGCCGATCACATCTACCAATCCACAGACCTATCTATAACCCCCTACCCCATTTGTTCCCATATACTCATCCAGAAATCCTTTAAAAGACTCCAGCGAGTTCACCTCTACCACCTCTGACAATAGCCGATTCCATTCACTCACCACCCTCTGAGTGAAAAACTTACCCCTAACATCTCCTCTGTATTTGCTTCCCTGCACCTTAAATCTATGTCCTCTCATAGTGACCATTTCAGCTCGGAGAAATAGTCTCTGAGAGTCCACCCTATCTATTCCTCTCAACATTTTATAAACCTCTATCAGGTCGCCTCTCAACCTATGTCTCTCCAGTGAGAAGAGTCCCAGCTCCCTCAACCTATCTTCATAAGGCCTGCCTCCCAATCCAGGCAGCATCCTTGTAAATCTCCTCTGAACTCTCTCAATAGCCTCTACATCCTTCCTGTAGTTTGTGAACAGAACTCCCACTCTGCTCCCAAATGACTTCTGCTCCCAAATAAACCTGTTGGACTTTAACCTGGTTTTGTCAGACTTCTCCTTGTGTTTACCCCAGTCCAATGTTGGCATTTCCACATTGATAGACATTGTAACAGGAGATTGGAAAGATCACTCCATCTCCTTCCAATAGTGACTCTGGGTTCTTTTCACAAACTTAAGAAAACAAAAGGGACCTCAGGTTAACATCTAATCCTAAAAATGGCTTCTCTGACAGTGCAGCACTCCCTCAGCACTGACCCTCTGACAGTGCGGCGCTCCCTCAGCACTGACCCTCTGACAGTGTGGCGCTCCCTCAGCACTGACCCTCTGACAGTGCGGCGCTCCCTCAGCACTGACCCTCTGACAGTGCGGCGCTCCCTCAGCACTGACCCTCTGACAGTGCGGCCCTCCCTCAGCACTGACCCTCTGACAGTGCGGCACTCCCTCAGCACTGACCCTCTGACAGTGCGGCACTCCCTCAGCACTGACCCTCTGACAGTGCGGCACTCCCTCAGCACTGACCCTCTGACAGTGTAGCACTCCCTCAGCACTGACCCACTGACAGTGAGGCACTCCCTCAGCACTGACCCTCTGACAGTGCGGCACTCCCTCAGCACTGACCCTCTGACAGTGCGGCACTCCCTCAGCACTGACCCTCTGACAGTGCGGCACTCCCTCAGCACTGACCCTCTGACAGTGCGGCACTCCCTCAGCACTGACTCTCTGACAGTGCGGCACTCCCTCAGCACTGACTCTCTGACAGTGTGGCACTCCCTCAGCACTGACCCTCTGACAGTGCGGCATTTCCTCAGTATTGCATTAGAGCGTTAGCCTGGATGTTCACGTGCAATGAAGTGGGATTGAGCCCTGTATTTTCTGGGACAGCAGTGAGTTGAACCCGTTGAGACAGGCTCCGTGTGGAGAAAGACTGGCTGATCTGCAGTGAGTTCCAGCTGGACGGTGAGCTGGGTTTGTGTAGTCTGTGGGTTTGGACTGTAACACAGAAGCTACCACTTACTGGCCCAACACCAATGATGTGGTTCAAAAATCCTTGGTAAACTTGCCAGCACCGTGAAGAACGACCAAAGCAAAACCAGCTCAATGTAAAGTGAAACTCAGACTTTTAATTTAATCAGATCTGAGCTTGACTCATTGTTCACTGAATTCATTTCCAAGGTGTAGACATTGCTTCCCAATTGCAGCATCGATAACCCAGTGGTTCTGTGAGGGTGGTGGCTGGTCTCATTCTGAAACCACAGAGTGGTTTCATGGTCTAGTTAATGATGTGAGTGTGGGTCTGGAGTCAGCCACTTCAACACCTTTCGTTCTGCAAAGGGCACAAGGAAACAGCTAGATTTTTCCAGCTATCCGGCACCGTCACTCTCACTTTCACTCCAGATCTTTTACTTTGAAGAAATACCCTGCTGGAATGTCAATTTTAAACCCTTTGAATTGAGGAGCACCCGGAGGAAACCCACACAGACATGGGGAGAATGTACAGAAAGTCACCAAAAGTTGGAATTGAACCCAGGCCCCGGCACTGTGTCTGTTTGAGAATCTGAACAGAAAACATGCCTGGGAAGGTTCTCATGGGTGTTTAAGGCCAAAAAATGGACAAGATGATTCATCAGTGTTTTGGTGCCGCCGAGCAGTCTGCAGCTGGCTTCACCAGAGAGTTCAGGTCCCACTTCCCCTCCTCCCCAAAACTGGTGAAAATCACATTTCTGCCCAAACAGTGACAGAGTGTTTTTTCAAACTCTCTCACAAAACAGCTCTGAATCTCTCCTGTTTATTTCACTCATTTGGGACTCTGAAATCTTTTTGTAAGACTGTGTCCCAAGATTTAAATCCAGTCATGATCATTTTGGTGGTTGATTCCTTCAACTGTGCAGTTCTAGACAGCAGCTGTACTTCAACATTCTGCTGTGTGAACTGGCCTAATTGTTATCTGGGGATCTCTCGGTGAGTTATAGCACTGGAGGGTCACTGTGTACAAAAACAACAACTGCTTCAGATTCAAAACACATTAACATCCTCCGAATGGGTGATCCTCCCTTGTCAGGTTACAGGATCAGTCTGTTTATCAGCACTGATGTGGGTTCTAGTGAGATACTGTTATTGTTAAGTTGATCTGTGATGAAGAACTCAGATTACCTTAGATATGAAGCATGATTGATATGAATCCTGCTTGTAAAATATGTGGGTCTGCATCTTACTCGACCTGCCACCACTAAGGAAGGCAGGAAGTTCTCATTTTTAAAAAAAGTGAAGCTTTTGAGCCACTGAGAATATAAATCAGTGGACAAGCAGTGGACAATTCAGAAATTAAACAGACAGTTAGCACATTCAACACCGCAGAAGCGGAAGTGTCTCTCTCAAGATGTATGAGTACTTGATAATAAATATGATGAGTTTATTCCACAAATCACTGCTCGATGCGAAACCTCCATTCAATATCGCAATCACCACCGTGCCCTGTTGGGAGCTTGACACTAGCTAGGGAGATTAACAATGCAAATGCAATGGATTTGTAAGTTTTGGACAAGGATAGTGCTACTTATGTACTATACTTAATTAGAAATGATAACTCAATTTCGTCTATCCATTGTGATACATAGTAAAGATAAAGAGCCCATTGTTGATAAGGTCATGGAAAGATCAGTAGGAATATGATTAGGAATATCAACAAAGTTCCTTACAGATAATCAAAAGTGAAAATACTGGAAACTCTCAGCAGGTCTGGCAGCATCTGGAAGGAGAGAAAAAAAGCTGATGTTTCAAGTCTAGAGAACCCTTTGGCAGCGCGAAAAGGCAGAGAATGTGGGAGATATTTATACTGCAGGAGGAGGGAATGAAAGATGAGTCAAAGTCACAGAAAGCAGGGGAAAGGCTGCTAATGGCAGCCCATAGAGAGAATAAAGGATGTGAATGGGCAAACGGCAGGGAAACTGAAATCAGAAGCTGTGAGAGATGAAGATGTGGCGAGAGGGGGAGGATGGGTGGGAGACAGGTAAAATTTAGAAAAAGGGAAAGCAAAGGGGGAGAAAAGAAAAGGAAAAGAGGGATAAAGAGGGAAAGAGTGGGGAGGGGAGAAGAAAAATAAAGAAAGGCAATAAAGAAATAAAAGTAGAGAACAGTAAAAAATAAAATAAAATGAAAACAAAGGGGTGGAGGTGGGGGGGAGCGAATCATCTGAAGTTGTTGAATTTGATGGTGAGACCGGAAGGCTGTAAAGTGCCGAGCTGGAAGATGAGATGCTGTTCCTCTGGTTTGTGTTGAGCTTCACTGGAACATTGCAGCAGACCAAGGACAGATACGTGGGAATGGCAGCAGGATCGAGTGTTAAAATGGTAAGTAACCAAAGGTCAGGATCCTGACTGCGCACAGCCCGAAGATACTCAGCAAAGCCATCACCCAGCCTAAGCTTAGTCTCTCCGATATAAAGGAGACCACATCGAGAGCAGCGAATGCAATAGGCCAAATTGAAAGAGGTGCAACTGAAATGCTGCTTAGCCTGAAATGGATGTTTTGGACCTTGGATGGTGAACATGTTCATTAAAATACTGACTGATCGACCAGATTGTAAAACACAAATGACGTTGGCTTGGGCGGGAAGAACTCTTTACAAATAGCTGGGGCAGGGGTGAGGAAGGGCAGCTTACACCAGCCGATGGTATAAGCTGCTGAGGAAGAATTTTGTGCTATTGAATGTTTCCCCTGCTCCAGAATTGACAGCATTTTCTGCCATCTTCCTGATTAACTAAATACCTCGCTTACAGGAAGAAAACTTTCTGTTAATGCTGAGGTTTCCATGGCAAATTCACCCAGCCTTAGAGCACTGCATAAGACCACCCGAGGATATAGTCTTGGCAAGAATACATGGTATGTTATAAGATGGAAGGGTAAAAAAAGAGTGAGGGTGGCAAGGTGACATGATGTAAATGTACAGCGCACTGATCAAATTGTTCAGGAACGCTTTTTACAATCGAGCGGATTATACATTCTCAAGCCTGGAACTACACATAGAAAATGAGAATGCACCAGGCATTTCCCATACACACACATTGGGTAGTTATGAGGCCCAGCAGACAGACTGTGAACAAAGTATGACTATTATTTTAAAACAAAACAACTACCTAAAGTGGGCACCAAGGTGACATAAATGCCAGAATAGATCAGTGTGTGGAGGGATGTCACCACAATAGGAATAGCGGGAAAAGCTGATGGTAAATTGGCTCTTTGTGCAGGATGGAATGCAAAAGACCAGTGGGATGATTTTTCCCAAAATAATAACTAAGTGCCTAACAAGCAGGAATGCAGGAGCTTTTCCCATCTGTTTTCTCAGGTAGATGAGTGGAATGAATTTACCACACTCTATGCATCACCGACTCTGTCAGGGAATTTACACCAATGGGTGCGGCGGCAATGGGGTTGAATCCCACCTGAAAGGCCGGCATCGGACTGCACAGGGAGCTATTGCACACACGCCAATCCCCCAGTATATTGGGGATTGGCTGACAAGCACTAGCCCCACATCCCAAACAGCGCCGCATATGACCCACCCTCCCAATGGCCAGCTTAGTGCTAGAACTCCCCCTCCCCATCCCCTCCCCTCATGGTCCCCTTCTCCTTCTTGTCTGATGGCTGGTTTTCTAACGGCCGGACTTAGTCTCCTGATGATGGCCTCCAACCCCACCAATCCTCCATGGCCAACCTTCAACCCACCCTCCTCAATCCCCCATGTCCAATCTCCAATTTCCCCCAGATCCCTTTCCACAGTCTGCCTCCATTCCTCCCCCCCCCCCCCCCCCCCACCACAATTCCCCCGGTCAGCCTCTAACTCCCAGCCACCTGATGAAGAGACAGTCTGTTCCAAAAGCTTAGGGCATTTGTTACAAATAAACTTGTTGGACTTTTAGCTGGTGTTATGGAATTTCTTTCTATTTTACCCCAGTCCAACGCAGGCATCTCCACATCAGCCTCTAAGTGCCAGCCCCCAGCAGCAGCCCCCATCCCCAAGGCAGAGTTATTGTTACTCAGTGCTTCCCCAATCACAGTCTGGCTCTGCCCCTGCCTGGCCTCACCCTCTTGGCACAGCTTGTTCCCACTGAGCAGTACCAAGGTGCCAGGCTGGCAGTGCTAGGCTGGGTCTGCCCAAGAGGTGCCCCACACCTCCTTAATGTCTTGCCCCACCCTCTTGACACTGTCTGTTCCCCGCTGATGAGTGCGATACACGATCCCTGTGAGTGTGGAGGGAAGAAATGCTATTGAGTCCAGTCAACTGAGTTCCAGGCCGCTAAAGAGATTCAAATGTGTATTTGCATCATGTAATCAGCCTCGTGCTGCTGCCCCATGTGACATTGAGAATAAATAATAAATAGACTGGGAAGATCAGCACGTCACAAATCCCCATTTTTCAACCCTGTTTAAATTTCCAGTCTCACTGCGCTATCCGGGCAGGTCAGTGGGCCGGAGGAATCTCGTCCAAGATTGAGGAATTTGGAAAATGATGGAAGATGTGGAAGCCGTGTAAATGAAGTATCAGTTCCGAAACTGAACCAGAAAGTGGCTGTGACCCCAGAAAAAATTCAACTCGCGCTCAAGGTTCTTCAGGTGTGGAAGTAAGAACACTTGGCACTTGTCCAGGAAGGGAGAGGAATTTATATCTGGGTGGTAATTTGACGGGAATGAGGCAGGATAGGCTATCAGTCCCAATGGTAGCATGAGTCCTTATGATCGAGAGATACTGTTAATAAACTGGAAAATAAACTAACAAAGGAATACAGCAAATGATTTTCCAGCCCATTAAATCAGAGCTGTCCCTGTGAAGAAGTGCCTCTCCATTTCCTTATCCAGGCTGTCTCCCTCAGCCTTTTCCATTTCTTGCTGAAAATCACTATTGAATCTGTTTACACCACACTCATCACACAGACTCGCTGCAGGAAAAATATTCTCCGCATCTGCCCCTGGCTCCTTTGCCAATTAATGCAAATCAGTGTTACGTAGTCACTGACCCTCCCGTCACTGAAATATTTCTCCTGGTTTATTCTGGTGAAACTTTTCATGGTTCTGAACTTCTCTATTGATTCTTTCACTCTGAGAGTCTCTCTCTCTCTCTCTCTCTGTGTGAGGGATGCACAGAGAAATACTCACTGAGAGAGAGATCAATCCTTCCTCCTGCTGCCTGCAGTGACATATTCACTGTTTGCTTTCCATAGAAACCTTGGAAGTACAGGAACACCATTAGGTAATTCCTGAGGAATTCAGTCAGCCCAGAGTCTAACAGCGTAATGGAAATGATTTCATAACCAAATTCCAATGCTCCCAGATTCCCTGCACCAAAATGTCACTTTAACCCCTTCCAATCCATGCTGTATCCAAATGCCTAATGCATGCCCCTGAATGTATCCACTCTTCCCAGAGTGCCCTATCTCAACACAATCCATTCACATCAACTCTCTCTGTCCCACAAAGGCAGGGAGGGGAAGTAGTCTCACAATGCCAGGTGAAATCCAACAGGTTTATTTGGTCGCACGAGGTTTCAGAGCACTGCCTCTTCATCAGGTGAGTGAAGAGTTCAGTTCACAAACAGAGCAAATATAGACACAAACTCAATTAGTACGGCCTCAACCAGGATCTTGGGTTCATGTCACACTATCCGTAATCCCCACAACTTGACTGGACTTGTTAAATCTCACTAACTGTCCTGGCTGGAGACAATTCACATCTCTTTAACCTGTGCTTAACCCTCTCTCTCACTCACATTGTCTGTACCTGTAAAGACTTCATTAGCTGTAAAGGCTCGCATTCCAACCATTATCTTGTAATTGAATCTGTGTCTATATTTGCCATGTTTGTGAACTGAACTCTTCACTCACCTGCTGAAGGGGCAGTGCTCCAAAAGTTTGTGCTATCAAATAAACCCAGTTGGACTTTAACCCAATGTGTTAAGACTTGTTACTGTGCCCACCCGAGTCCAACCCTGGCATCATGACCACAAAGACACAGACATAGAGCAGGATTATGATCAGGACAGATATGAAACCATGCATTTTGGCAGACAGAATCAAAATGAAGCATATTATGGAAATGGTGAGAGATTGAGATACAGAAGGATCTGGGTGTCCCGGTACATGAATCACAAATTGTATACAGGTACAGCAATCAGAAAAGCAAATAGAATGTTACTGTTTATTGTGAGAGAGATTTAATCCATTGAAACAGAGAAAATAAGCGCAGGAGTAGGCCCTTTGACCAATACAAAAGTAGGGTAGGTATCCTTCAGTTATATAAGGCATGGTGAGATCACATCTGGAGTAAAAGTTTATTTGTTTGTTCATTAGTGTCACAAGTAGACTGACGTTAACACTGCAATGAGGTTACTGTGAAAATCCCCTAGTCGCCACCTGTTAGGGTACAACGAGGGAGAATTTAGCATGGCCAATGCATCCTAAATAGCACATCTTTCAAACTGAGAGAGGAAATCGGGCCCCCTGGAAGAAACCCACACAGACACGGGGGAGAACTCCATGCAGACAGTGACCCAAGCAGGAATCGAACCCGGGTCCTTGGCACAGTGACAAAGCTATGCTAAGCACCGTACTGCCCTATCATACAGCATTGTGTACAGTATTGATCTCCTCACTCAGGGACTGATGTAAATGGGTTAGATAGTGATCAGAGGTTTACAAGACTAATACCCAGAATGGACAACACTATTTGCTTTGGCAAATGGAAGAAAAATCCAATTGGACAGGAGCACAGGCAAGCAATGTGGAGTGTCTGTCCCAGAGCTGTGACCTCTACAACCAGAGCAGCAATATCAGGGAAAGAACAGCAGGCAGCAGCTTTCTGTCGGGTTATAGCTTATCCACATCTGGACATTTATCACTGTTCCTTCAGCATTGTGAGCGTGTTACAGATCACGCAGACACTCTGAGTTACCGCATCAATATCTGTCTGCCAGCCAGCATTATTATAGAAGCTCCTTTATCACCAGGATAGCAGTGCTCCATGGGGAAGAGTCTGCAACACCTCACATTGATCAATCCATCTGCCCTCGTCCCACTGTTCACACCCCCACAGCACAGAAAGGGAGGGGGGGACTGGAAAATCCCGGTCTGGTTTTCCTCTTCTGAGGGAGGGGTGAGAGAGGGGCAGGGGTAAGTGTTCTGCTCTAGTCCACCATAGGAATAATCATCACTGGCAGAATGGAATATTTACCACCCATTTAAAGGTCCGTTGCCCTCCGGTAGGATTTTCCAGACTCCAGGTGGGATTTTCCAGGCTCCAGGTAGGTATGAATTACCCAGTAGTCCTTGTCAAGTTACTCCGGTTAGTGATGGAGCTGGAGTTGAATTGGTTGAGAGAGTTTCAATGGTGAAGAGTATTGGGGGTTTTGGGGGAGGGGAAGGGATGGAGAAGGGAAGGGGGGGAGGTGGTTTTAGGGGAAGAGAAGGTATTGCCTCAGAATAAAGGATGTTGAGGCAGCCAGAATTGAGATGCAAAGAGATTAGAGAGTTGAGGAATGGTGGGGGTATTTGGGGAACGAGGAAGAGGAGGGAAGGGGATGGGGAGTAGAGGGGCTTTGGGGAAGGGGAGGTGAAAGGGAGTGGGTGGTTTTAGGGGGAGAAGAGTGAGGGGGGTTTAGGGGGAGGGGAGTGAGGGGGGTTTGGGAAAGGGGAGTAAGCGGGGGGGTTTGAGGAAGGGGAGGGGGAGAAGGTTGGCAAGTAGGGGTAGAGGGTTTGGGGAAGGTGCAGTGTGGAGATTCAGGATGGGGCTATGGAGTAACAGAGACAGGGTGGAGAGTGGGACCTTGCAGGGATTTGAATTGTTACAGCAGCAGGGTGATGGGTAAAGAGGATTTGGTACAAGTTTGGACACGGCAGCAACCTTCAGGCTGGGATGGAGATCGGGGGGGATGGAGATCGGGGGGAGATGGAGATCGGGGGTGGAGATCGGAGACGGGGGGGGGGGTTGGAGATCGGGGGGGGGTGGAGGGGGGGATCGGATGGGGGTGGAACCGGGGGGGTGGAGATCGGATGGAGATCGGGGGGGAGGAGATCGGGGGGGAGATTGATCGGGATGGAGATCGGGGGGGGGAGATCGGGGGATGAGATCGGGGGGAGATGGAGATCGGGGGGGGAGGAGAGATCGGGGGGGATGGAGATGGAGATCGGGGGGGAGGAGATCGGGGGGGTGGAGATCGGGGGGGATGGACGATCGGGGGGATGGAGATCGGGGGGGATGGAGATCGGGGGTGAGGGGGGGATGAGGGGGGATCGGAGAGGGGATGGAGATCGTGGTGGAGATTGGATCGGGGGATGGAGATCCGGGGGGGGATGGAGATCAGGGGGGGATCGGGGGGGATGGAGTCGGGGGGGATGGAGATCGGGGGGGGAGACGGGGGGGGATGGAGATCGGGGGGGGATGGAGATCGGGGGGGGGTGGAATGGGGGGATGGAGATCGGGGGTAGGGGGGAGGGCGGGGGGAGGAGATCGGGGGGGATGGAGATGGGGTGGGGATTTAGTAGGGATCGGGGGTCATGAGATCGGATGGAGATCGGGGGGATGGAGATGGGGGGGATGGAGATCAGGGGGGTGGTGGGGGGGAGGGGGGGGGAATGGGAGATCGGGGGGGGATGGAGGAGATCAGGGGGGATGGAGATCGGGGGGGGAGATCGGGCGGGATGGAAATCGTGGGGGATGGAAGATGAGAGGATGACAAGGAGGGAATTGGAATAATTAAGGTTTGAGCAGCAGAGAAATTGAGGCCCAGGTGGAGATCAGCAATATTCAGAGTGGGAAGCAGGTTGTCACGGTGATCAGGAGATTGTCACAAGCAGCTATGATTAGAGTGAGATCGCGGTGAGGTAACAAACCAGTAACAGGTTCCAGCTTCAGTGACTCAGGAAAATGGAGCTGGTCCCTGGAGAAGATCCATCACAAAGAGAGGGGAAGTTTCCCTCATAATTAACTGTAAAAAATGTTTATTCAGCAATAACCCAACTCTGACCAGTCACTGTAAATATTTCCACAAAAATCTCACATGGTGTATAATCAGCTTCTAAATCTTCCTTCGTTTGGATCGGGAATAACTCCTGCCCTCTCCCATAGCCTGCTCGGGGTAAACAAGCAAGGAATTATCATCAACTCCATCACTTCCTCCTCGCTCCGGGCTCCTGGTCCAGCCCCAAGACCTGAAGCTCAGTTACTCACACAAACCAATTAATTCCACTCCCCAGGCTCAAGCTGTCAAAATCGTTTCTTATCCACTGCTGAGGTTCAGCTAGTGTCAGACACTAACACATGTTACATCCATTATAGAGAACTCATCCTATAACCTGCTGGAAGTTCTCTCTCTGTCTCCTTATTATCCTCATTCTGCTCTCAGTAAGGAATCCTAAATGTCTAAACCAATACATTAGTTAAAGCTGCACTCTGTGTCTGAAGTTGCTCTTGCCAGTGTTCCCTCCTTCCTCTCTCCTGGACAACACAGTGGTTAGCACTGCTGCCTCACAGAAACAAGAGACCCAGGTTCAATTCCAGCCTTGTGTGGCTGTGTGGAGTCTGCATGTTCTCTCTGTGTCTGCATGGGTATTCCAGTTTCCTCCCACAAAGATGTGCTGTATGGTTCATTGGCTGGGCTAAATTCCCATTAGTGTCCTGGGCTGTGCAGGTTAGATGGATTGGCCAGGGTAAATGCATAGGGTCATGATGTAGAGATGCTGGCGTTGGACTGGAGTAAACTCAGTAAAGTTTTACAACACCAATTTTAAATCCAACCAATTTATTTGATAGTAATTTATTTGACTATCAAATAAATTGGTTGGATTTAAAAATGGTGTTGTAAAACTTTACTAAATGCATCGAACATAGGACGTTACAGCGCAGAACAGGCCCTTCGGCCTTCGATGTTGCGCCGACCAATTATGAAAAAAGCAATGACCCTCCAAACTAAACCATTCCCTTCTCTTCCATATACTTATCAATTAACCTCTTAAACGCCACCAAACTTGGTGCATCTACAACTGCCGCAGGCAGGGCATTCCACTCCCTAACCACCCTCAGGGTAAAGAATCTACCTCTGATATCCGTCCTATAACTATCACCCCTTAATTTAAAGCTATGTCCCCTCATGCTCGCTTTCTCCATCCTAGGAGAAAGGCTATCACTGTCCACCCTATTTAAACCTCTAATCATCTTATATGTTTCGATAAGGTCTCCTCTTAGCCGCCTCCTTTCTAACGAAAACAACCTCAAATCCCTCAGCCTCTCCTCATAAGACCTGCCCTCCATACCAGGCAACATCCTGGTAAACCTCCTCTGTATCCTCTCCAATGCCTCCACATCTTTCTTATAATGTGGGGACCAGAACTGCACACAATACTCCAAGTGCGGCCGCACTAGAGTTTTGTACAGTTGCAACATGACGTTGCGGCTCCGAAATTCAATCCCCCTACCAATAAAAGCTAAGACTCCATATGCCTTCTTAACAACCTTATCGACTTGACTGCCTACTTTCAGGGATCTATGCACAAATACACCAAGATCCCTCTGTTCATCAACACTATTAAGAATCCTACCATTAGCCCTATACTCTACACATTTATTATTCCTGCCAAAGTGCATTACCTCACACTTTTCCACATTAAACTCCATTTGCCACCTCTCGGCCCAGCTCTGCAACTTGTCCAAGTCTCTCTGCAAACTATAACACCCCTCTTCACTATCTACCACTCCACCGACTTTAGTGTCATCTGCAAATTTACTAATCCATCCTTCAATACCCTCATCCAGATCATTTATAAAAATTACAAACAGCAGGGGCCCCAAAACAGACCCCTGAGGTACACCACTTGTAACCGAACTCCACGATGAATATCTCCCATCAACCACCAACCTCTGTCTTCTATCTGCTAGCCAATTCCTAACCCAATTAGCTAAATCACCCTCTATCCCATACATCTGCATTTTCTGCAGAAGTCTTCCATGGGCCACCTTATCGAACGCCTTACTAAAGTCCATATATACCACATCAACCACCTTACCCCCATCCACCTCTTTGGTCACTTTTTCAAAAAACTCAATAAGGTTAGTAAGGCACGACCTACCCTTCACAAAACCATGCTGACTATCCCCAATCAATTCATTTCTCTCTAAATAACTATAAATCCTATCCCTAATAATTCTCTCCAATACTTTACCCACAACAGAAGTAAGACTCACTGGCCTATAATTCCCTGGAAGGTCTCTATTCCCCTTCTTGAACAATGGGACCACACTCGCTATCCTCCAGTCTTCCGGAACCATACCCGTAACCAACAACGACCTGAAGATCAGAGCCAGAGGCTCTGCAATCTCCTCTCTCACCTCCCAGAGAATCCTAGGTTAAATCCCGTCCGGCCCAGGGGACTTATCTAACTTCAAACCCTCAAGAATATCTAGCACATCCTCCCTATCTACTTCAATAGGGAACAGGAATAGGGCAGAAGGGAAGGCCTGTATAAGCTGCTCTGTAGAAAATGGGCCAAATGGCTTCTTGCTGCAATGTAGGGATTCAATGCCTCCTTACTGGGGCAATGGTGGGCACTGCCCACTCTTCAGCACCTTTACCCAAATGGTTACTAAGCAACAATAACAACTGACAGAAATGAAATCCTTTTAATCAGAAGAATCTCACCAAGCTGCAAAATAAACTTGTTCTAAAGCGTAACCAAAGCTTGCTGCAAATGCTGAGTGTGTAGGTGGAGGGGTCAGGGAGGGAGTTTCAGGAGATGTGATTTAAACACTCGCACACTGCACTGCCAATCCATCCGGCTCCCTGAACCTGCCCCATCATCTGGTCAAATCTCAGAAAATGATTTAATTTGATTTATTACTGTCACATAGAACATAGAATATAGAACAATACAGCACAAACAGGCCCTTCGGCCCACGAGTTGCGCCGATCACATCTACCAATCCACAGACCTATCTATAACCCCTATCCTATTCTTTTCCATATACTCATCCAGAAGTCTCTTAAAAGACCCCAGTGAGTTTGCCTCAACAACCTCTGACGGCAGTCGGTTCCATTCACTCACCACCCGCTGAGTGAAAAACCTACCCCTGACATCTCCTTTGTATTTGCTTCCCTGCACCTTAAATCTGTGTCCTCTCGTAGTGACCATTTCAGCTCAGGGAAATAGTCTCTGAGAGTCCACCCTTTCTATTCCTCTCAACATTTTATAAACCTCTATCAGGTCTCCTCTCAAACTATGTCTCTCCAGTGAAAAGAGTCCCAGCTTCCTCAACCTATCTTCATAAGGCCTGCCTCCCAATCCAGGCAGCATCCTTGTAAATCTCCTCTGAACCGTCTCAATAGCCTCTACATCCTTCCTATAATGAGGCGACCAGAACTGCGCACAATACTCCAACTGGGGTCTGACAAGAGTCTTATAGAGCTGCATCATTACCTCCTGACTCCTCAACTCTGTTCCTCGATTAATGAAGGCCAGTACACCATACGCCTTCTTGACCACTTCCTCCACCTGCAGGCCGATTTAAGAGTCCTATGGACCCGGACCCCGAGATCCTTCTGCTGTACAACACAGCTAAGACTCCTACCCCTTATATTGTACACCTTCATCCCATTATTCCTGCCAAAATGGACCACTACACATTTATCTGCGTTGAAGTCCATCTGCCACTTCTCCGCCCAGTCTTCCATCCTGTCTATGTCCTGCTGCAACTTTTGGCATCCCTCCAGACCATCCACAACACCACCGATCTTTGTATCGTCGGCGAACTTACTAACCCATCCCTCCACTTCCTCATCCAGGTCATTTATGAAAATGACAAACAGCAGGGGGCCCAGAACAGATCCCTGGGGCACTCCACTGGTTACCGACCTCCATGCAGAACAAGACCCATCCACTACCACTCTCTGCCTTCTGCCGGCAAGCCAGTTCTGGATCCACGAGGCCAAAGCCCCTTGGATCCCATGCCCTCTCACCTTCTCCAGAAGCCTTGCATGTGGGACTTTATCAAACGCCTTACTAAAGTCCATGTACAATATGTCCACCGCCCTTCCTTTGTCAACGTGTTCCGTCACGTTTTCGAAGAACTCAATTAGGCTCGTAAGGCATGACCTGCCCTTGACAAAACCAACATGTATCAACATACAGTGAAAAGTATTGTTTCTTGCGCACTACACAGACAAAGCATACTGTTCATAGAGAAGTAAAGGATAGAGTGGAGAATACAGTCATAGCTAGGGTGTAGAGAAAGATCAACTTAATGTGAGGTAGGTCCATTCAAAAGTCTGATAGCAGCAGGGAAGAAGCTGTTCATGATTTGATTGAGACGTGGCCTCAGACCTTTCTACCCTTTTCTCGATGGAAGAAGGTGGAAGAGAGAATTAAATCACTCAAAATTCACAAACTCAGAGCAGAGAGTGGGATAACTGGAAGGAGTCTGGGGAACGGAGTTGGTGGAAAGATGTAGGGCTGGAGATAATTATAGGTCGGAAGAGGCAAGACAGAGAGCGACATTAAGACTTTGGATGAGAATTGTACTTTTAAGTTTAATTTTAATTTTACTGCCAGGCTGGGAGTTAACATCAGTCAGTTTTTAAACAAGGCTATAATATTTGCAGTTCTCCAGCCATCTGGGACTGTCCATCTGGTGTTTAATATATTTATTAGTGTCACAAGCAGGCTTACATTAACACTACAGTGAAGTTACTGTAAAAATCCCCTATTTAGCATAGCCAATGCACCTAACAAGCCACCTTTTGGACTGTGGGAGGAAACTGGAGCACCCAGAGGAAACCCACACAGACATGGGGAGAATGTGTAGACTCCACACAGACAGTGACCCAAGTGGGGAATCGAACCTGGGTCCCTGGCACTGAGAGGCAGCAATGCTAACCACTGTACCACCATGCCATAGATCAGGACTCATCTCTACCCTATTCACTCACATCTGTCCATATCTCTAGATACATTTAATCCAACAAAAATCAAATCTATCTCAGTGTGAAAACTCCCAGTGTTCCTCAGCATCTGCAGTCCTTGGGAGAGAAAGTTCTAGAGTGATGTTCCTCGTGATTTCACTCCTGAACAGCCTGTATCTCATCTTAAAATGACATCCCTTTGTTCTAGATTTCTCTGTCTCTGGGACTGATTCCCCATTCTTTATCCTGTAGAATTCTTTTCTCAGATCATTTCTCAAAACCCCCAGGGAATCAGAGTTAACCCTTTAAACCCTGGTGTTATTCTACTGAATCTATGCAGCACCCCCTGAGCTAATATATTCTTCCTAAGATGCAGGGTTATTCCAGCTGGGATTTGAACAAGACTCAGAACAACTGAAATATTACTGCCTCATTTCTGCACCCCAATCTTCTTGAGGTGAAGATGAACTTCCCATTTATTTTTAATGTAATCACCGCTGTCTGAGATGTATTGTTATCAGTTGGGAGGGAGGGAGAGCGGGAGTATCAGCACCCAGGAAGGAGACTCGATCAGCTGGAACTAACCCCACTGAGCCAGAGCATGTGCTGAGGATACCAGAGACCCAACTGCCAAAGCAAATCTTCTTCACTCAGCTCAAGGGAGGTTCCCGAACAAGAGAAGGACGGGGAAAACATTTCAAAGACACCCTGAAATCTTAACTCAAGAAATGCATCACAGACATCAACACCTGAGAGACCTTTGCTAAAAGAGTCCAACTTGAAGGAACTTCCTAACTGAGGGACACAATTCTACAAGAACACCCAAAGGTAAGAGGATGCCTGGGAAAAGGCTAAGAAAGGAATCGCGGTGTTCTGGAAACCAAGGACTGAACCCAGCAAATGTGCGGTTAAAGATGTGGCTCTGGTATTGGGTTCATCGGTCACACAAGGTCATGCAGAACCCATGACCAATAACACGGAGTTTCTTAGCCAGTGACTCACACAGATGAATCATGTATGTACAAGATGAACATCTAAATCACTTCACAGCTCCTGGTCCCGCATCATGAATAATACATCTGGATCAGTCTTCCATCATCCAAAGGAGATAATTTCATGGTTACCCACATTGAACTCCACCTATAGCACCAAACAGCACACTTTAAATGGATCAGTGAGAGTGAACTGCACACTGAGATGTCTTTGTCAATATTCTCAATTGCAGATGGGGTGAAACTTCAGGTTCTATCGGTAATGTGTACGTTATGGAGAGTTCTAAAAGTTAACACTCCACATCACAGCGACTCTAAAATACCTTAAATTCTTCACATTCAGGCATAGTGCATCCTGCCGTCACTGGAAAAAGTCCTCCTGCTATTTTTGGCTAATATCAGATCAGAAGAGTAGGGTGAGTGTGAGAGTTGAAAATGTACCGCAGCAGGTTCCAGGTTGAACGTTTACATCCTAAAATCCTGATAAATGGGATCATTGAAAAACAAGTGGGCACGGCTCCCGCTGTGTTCACATTGATATTTGATGTACTCACTGTAATGTACCAAATACCAGCTTCCTCCACTGGAACTCAAAACATCAACAAACAGCATCTCAGTCATTCCATTCACTCTTTGAACATTTTCCTCCACACAGCCCAGAGATTCTTGTGTTAAATTAACAACTGCTGTTTTCAGTTGATGTCTGTTTGCCCATTTCCTAATGGGTATTGAATGACACCTTGGAGAATTACATCAAAGACCCCCCCCTCCTTGAACACTGTGGCTCAGTGCCAAGCGATGGTCACAGTGATACCAGCTGGATAAACTTGAGTGCAACTGCAACCAAAGTGATCCATGTCCATATCTGAGAAAAATAGCCAGACGCCTTTGATTGCATTTAGAACATAGAACATAACAGCACAGAACAGGCCCTTCGGCCTTCGATGTTGTGCCGACCAAAATAAAAAGCAATGCCCCTCCAAACTAAACCATTCCCTTCTCTCCCATATACTTATCAATTAACCTCTTAAACGCCAACAAACTTGGCGCATCTACAACAGCTGCAGGCAGGGCATTCCACTCCCTAATCACTCTTGGAGTAAAGAACCTACCTCTGATATCCGTCCTATAACTCATACCCCTTAATTTAAAGCTGTGTCCCCTCGTGCTAGCTTTCTCCATCCTAGGAAAAAGGCTATCAATGTCCACCCTATCTAAACCTCTAATCATCTTATATGCTTCAATAAGATCCTCTCTTAGCCGCCTCCTTTCTAACGAAAACAACCTCAAATCCTTCAACCTCTCTTCATAGGACCTGCCCTCCATACCAGGCAACATCCTGGTAAACATCCTCTGTACCCTCTCCAATGCCTCCACATCTTTCTTATAATGTGGGGACCAGAACTGCACACAATCCTCCAAGTGCGGCCGCACTAGAGTTTTGTACAGTTGCAACATGATGCTGCGGCTCCTAAATTCAATCCCCCTACCAATAAAAGCTGAGACTCCATATGCCTTCTTAACAACTTTATCCACTTGACTGCCCACTTTCAGGGATCTATTGACACATACACCAAGATCCTTCTGTTCCTCAACACTATTAAAGAGCCCTACCATTAGCCCTATACTCTACACATTTATTGTTCCTGCCAAAGTGCATTACCTCACACTTTTCCACATTAAACTCCATTTGACACCTCTCGGCCCAGCTCTGCAACTTGTCCAAGTCACTCTGTAAACTAAAACACCCCTCTTCACTATCTACCACACCACCAACTTTAGTATCATCTGCAAATTTACTGATCCATCCCTCAATACCCTCATCCAGATCATTTATAAAAAATACAAACAGCAGGGGCCCCAAAACAGACCCCTGAGGCACACCACTCGTCACCGAACTCCACGATGAATATCTCCCATCAACCACCACCCTCTGTCTTCTATCTGCCAGCCAATTCCTAATCCAATTAGCTAAATCACCCTCTATTCCACACATCTGCATTTTCTGTAGAAGTCTTCCATGGGCAACTCCATTTCCAACTCATTTGGCTCTTTCTCCACCTAATCTGGGTGACATCTAAAAGGAAGCATTATTGGCTGGAAGATTCTGGAATTTTAATTAATTCTCACAAATGTGAATATTGAAAGTTTTCACACTATGTCCACAGTAACAGCCTGCTGTATTGGCTGGGGAATTCTATCAGGATGTCAAAAGTTGAAAGGTGAATTTATTCCCACTATCTTCAGATGGTCGGATATTTTACCCCAATATCCCGTCTCCTGGTTTCTTGCTGATGTTTGAGTTCCAGGAAGGCAGCAGATACCTGGGAACATATCCCACAAATGAATAAAAAAATACAGGAACTGTCTCGGCTAAACCTGGAATCTTGTTCCTGAAGCAGTCCAAGTGTGCTCTGGATCAGGAATTGATGCTGAAATATTCGAGTGTGAATATCTGGGATAAATATTAAACCTGGGAAGAGGAGCATCAGGAAGAAAACCTAAAGATTATTTTAAGGACAGTTTGTTATACCCTGATCACCAATGAGGAAGTATTTAAGCCGTGTGATGGTGCGTTTTGGATCTGAACATTACAGCACAGTACAGGCCCTTCGGCCCTCGACGTTACACCGACCAATGGAACCAATCTAATGACCCTCTAACCTAAACTATTCCAATGTTATCCATATGCCTATCCATTGACCATCTGAATGTCTTAAAATTGGCGAGTCCACAACTGCTGCAGGCAGGGCATTCCACGCCCTTACTGTCCTCTGAGTAAAGAACTTACCTCTAACATCCGTCCTATAACTACCACCCCTTAATTTAAAGCTATGTCCCCTTGTGTTATCCATCTCCATCCAAGGAAAAAGGCTCTCAATATCCACACTATCTAACCCTCTGATCATCTTATATGTCTCAATTAAGTCACCTCTTAACTTTCTTCTCTCTAATGAAAATAACCTGAAGTCCCTCAGCAATCTGGGAATATGATCAGAGATGATGAAGGGCTCACGGCCAATCAGGTTTATTCCTGTTCATAGGTATGGATTTTGCACCTTTCCTTACATCCCCCCAACCAATCACATTGCATCCAGGTTTGGATGAGAACAGAGTATTGGCCAGGTGAAAGATTAGCAGAGTTTGTTTTTTGGCTTTAGTCCTGGGCATATACTGAAAATAATGTCCAGTCATCTCCAACTCATTTAGATTAAGCATTGGGAAGTTTTGTTTGCCACTCGCTTGGCCTATCAAACAGCACCATGTGACACAGCATCGATCCTTGGTCAGGAGGGTATCTCAGTGAGACGGCCAGTCGGTCGGGGGGAGGGAGGTTCAGAGGCCCAGGCAGGACAGGATGTACACAGTATCTCCAGCCTCAGTCTCATCTGACACTTTCTCACAGATATTCTGCAGTTATTAATAACAATGTTCCAGCCTCAAACCCAACTCATTAACTCTCCAGTATTTCACCAGTGCCCTGTTTTAGATTCCAATTTCCAGGTGAGATATCAGGAGATTTCTATGTTGTGCAGTTTGATTTGAGAAGCCCATTCTCTTCCTCCCAGCTCTGTGGTGTTTGCTAAATGTTAGTGAAAGTTTGGAGCGGTTTCCTTCAGCTGTAGCGACAGACAGGCAGTGAAGTTTAATCACACTCCCACCTCTTACAGTCATGGAGTTATACAGCACACAAACAGGCCCTTCGGCCCAACCCTTCCATACTAGCCACGTTTCCTAAACTATTCCCATGTTTGATCCATGTCTCTCTAAACCTTTCCCATCCATGTACCTGTCCAAATGTATTTTAAATGTTATCATTGTCCCTGCCTCTACCTCTCCTCCGGCAGCTTATTCTAATCCGGGCTCAGCTGCAATTTACAAAAAAAAGCATTTTTTATTTATCAAACTGAACACTTCCTCCAATAGACAGCGACAAGGTTGTGAGGTGTGAAATCAGCACCAATAACCCAAGCTGTGGTCATGGTAACACTTCAGGATAAATTAGTTTGGGGATGGAAGGGGAAAATGAGATGCAGACAGGCCTGGCACAGGGAATTAGGATATTATTCCTAGCGTGCTGAAAGCTGAGCTGGAGTCAATAAATAGGAATCTGATATAGGTGTTCTTGTTATCTCGGTGTTCCAGGGTTAAGTGCAGCACCAGGGAGATGCTGTCTGCTATGGATATGTTGTGATGGTAGGAGGCTGGAATTGATTCATACCATGACTAACCTTTCAAAGCACTTCATAATGATGGATGTCAGAGACACCGGCCGATAGTCATTAAGGCACGCTGCTTGGTTTTTCTTAGATACCAGGATGGTGGTCATCTTCTTGAATCAGATAGGGACCTCAGATTGTTGTAAAGAGAGATTGAAGATCTCTTCGAATTGTAATAACTGTAATAATTCTTGTTTATCAGTTAGGCACAGAACAGTAACACCTTTATTTCCAGGTGAAGGGAAGAGATTTACAGCCACGTGGCTGCAGCCAGCTCCTGAGAAGGTTCTGGAACAGAAACTAGAGCTCAGCAGGGTAATCCTCCCCCCTGACCGGTTCCGTGGGTCAGAGCACTCTAACCCTGCAGATTGATTCTTGAAGGGGAAATCACTGCCGTGATAAACAAGAACTCAGGATTCTTGGTCTAAACCTCATTCCTGTGGTGTGATCTTCCCATAATTAAAAAATCTGGCATCTTATTGAACAAACTTGTTTACACAGATTAGCGATAAATAACTTCCAAGTTCCACCACATTCTTCACAATATCCAAGAGCGCTTCACAACTAATGGATGTAGTTTTAACGAGGGATTGCACAATTTGCAAAGTGACCACAAATAGAACAGTTCAGCCCCCTGAGATTAACCGATTACAATGACGTTGTTTAGCTATAAGCTTCCGTCTCTAAAGCATTCCAGAAAGTTCTGCAACTGGGTTCCTCCAAGGGTCAGAGCAGACAGTCAGTTCACAGATAGTCAGGGCTCACAACTAATGAAAGTATCAACAACTCACTCGTGGAATTGACGAGGAAGGGTTTGGAGGAGAATGGAATGCGCATACACACTCACACACACGCTCACGTGCACACACATGCATGCAGACACACACACTGGCATATATACACACACTCGCACTCACACACACACACACTCGCACTCACAGAACCATCAACTAATATCACAGTAAGTAAGCAGAGTGTGATATCAGCGGCTCCCTGCCGTGTAACCACACCGTGATTGATCATTTCCTGTTATTGTTTTTCCCACAGGTGGGTGGGGGTTGGGGGAGGGGGGGTTGTTGCTGACTCGGCCAGCATTTATTACCCATCCCCTGGGCAAGGTGGGGTTGAGGGTAATGACTTTAATCAGGTCATTGAGGTTGGCCTATTGGAGGATAAACTCCCTGACTAACGATTTGATTGATGGGCCAATCAGAGAGTCTTTGCCTTGTATTAAACAGAGTGTCCGTTCCTCTGTGCCACCCCCCCCCCCCCGCCCACAACACCCCCCCAGGAGGGTAGACTGCTGACTGCGAGCACTCTGTGTATTGCCGTTTGTAAATAAAGACATTTTGGGGAAGGGACTCCTGCCTCCAAAGACTGAGTAAGAATCTAGGAACACCAATTTTAAATCCAACCGATTTATTTGATAGAAAATTTGCAAGCTTTCGACACTCTGTGTCTTCGTCAGGCAAATGCAGTGTTCCAAAGACTGATTACAGTGAGTCAGTGTTACAAACAGCTGCAGTCTGTGTGATGCAGATACAGCGATGCAAATAGCTGTTCTTGAGAGAAGTTACAACATCCTGCCCGGTGTTGGGGCGGTCAGTGTTTAACCTCAATGGGATCACCTGTTCCTCTGGCTCTCCATCGGCAGCAATTTTCATTCATTTAGAGAGATTTGACTCAATCTCCTCACCATCCCCAGGTCTGGTCTGCTCGAGTGGGATAGCAGGCTCACAGGGCCAAATAGCCTGCTCCAATCATTGTCTAACCAATCATTGCTGATTCTAGAGAAAAGGGCCAACATGCCAATCATGACAACACTGTTACTGTAACTGCTTCTAACCACAATTCAAAATACAGCCCAAGGGTTGAAACTCAAAGCAGAGTTTGTTTTTGTGTTGTCTGGACTGAAACTTGACATGAACCACAATCTCTTACGTAGGCTAGAAGTGATTTATAATACTTTGCAAACCCGCCGTATGTGCGCTGAACAATGGGTCCAGTGTGACGAGAAATTAACCCAAATGTTCCATCGTTATCCCGCTCCATCCATCCAGAACATTCCCTTCACAAAAACATCTCTCCGTTCAATAAGACGGGAATTGTGTTGAAAACAGTCAGACTCACAGGGGCACAATGAAAGGTCAGCGTGCTGGGAGCTACAATCACACAATGCACCTCTTGTTTCTCCACATATTTCGTCAATTGAAAAGAAAGCGAATGTTTTCACATCCAGTTGAGGTGTGAGGGAGCTGGGTCAATGTGTCTGCCTCTCCTCACTCAGCATCTTGAACAGAATCATAGAATCCCTGCAGCGCAGGAGGCCAATTAGCTCATTGAGTTTGCTCCAACTCACCGACCAAGCATCCCATCCTGGCCCACCACACCTCCCCCCCACCCAGACCTATCCCCGCTACCTCGCACTGACCCCGCTAATCCCCCTAACGTACACATCTCTGCACACCAAAGGGCAATTTAGCATGGCCAATTCATCTAATCAGTTTCTATAGATTGGAGAGTAGCTAATGTAACCTCACTGTTTAAAAAGGGAGAGAGTGAGAGAATAGGGAATTATAGACCAGTCAACCTGACATCAATAGTGGGGAAAATTCTTAGAATCCATTATCAAAGATTTTATAGCAAAGCTCCTGGAAAACAGCGACAGAATCAGACAGACTTGCATAGATTTATAAAAGGGAAAACATGCATGACAAATCTACTGAAATGTAATGTAAAGTTTATTTATTAATCATAAGTAGGCTTACATTAACATAGAACATAGAACATAGAACATTACAGCACAGAACAGGCCCTTCGGCCTTCGATGTTGTGCCGACCAAAATAAAAAGCAATGCCCCTCCAAACTAAACCATTCCCTTCTCTTCCATATACTTATCAATTAACCTCTTAAACGCCACCAAACTTGGCGCATCTACAACAGCTGCAGGCAGGGCATTCCACTCCCTAATCACTCTTTGAGTAAAGAACCTACCTCTGATATCCGTCCTATAACTCATACCCCTTAATTTAAAGCTGTGTCCCCTCGTGCTAGCTTTCTCCATCCTAGGAAAAAGGCTATCACTGTCCACCCTATCCAAACCTCTAATCATCTTATATGCTTCAATAAGATCCCCCCTTAGCCGCCTCCTTTCTAACGAAAACAACCTCAAATCCTTCAACCTCTCTTCATAGGACCTGCCCTCCATACCAGGCAACATCCTGGTAAACCTCCTCTGTACCCTCTCCAATGCCTCCACATCTTTCTTATAATGTGGGGACCAGAACTGCACACAATACTCCAAGTGCGGCCGCACTAGAGTTTTGTACAGTTGCAACATGATGCTGCGGCTCCTAAATTCAATCCCCCTACCAATAAAAGCTAAGACTCCATATGCCTTCTTAACAACTTTATCCACTTGACTGCCTACTTTCAGGGATCTATTGACACATACACCAAGATCCTTCTGTTCCTCAACACTATTAAGAGCCCTACCATTAGCCCTATACTCTACACATTTATTGTTCCTGCCAAAGTGCATTACCTCACACTTTTCCACATTAAACTCCATTTGCCACCTCTCGGCCCAGCTCTGCAACTTGTCCAAGTCACACTGCAACACTGCAATGAAGTTACTGTGAAAATTCTTTAGTCGCCACATTCTGGCATCTGTTCAGATACACTGCTGGAAAATTTAGTAGGGTCAATGCACCCTAAACAGCATGTCTTTGGAGTGTGGGAAGAAACAGAAGCACCCAGAAGAAACTCACGCAGACATGGGGAGAATGTGCAGACTCCACACAGGCAGTGACCCAAATCAGGAGTTGAACCCGGGTTCCTGGCACTGTGAGGCAGCAGTGCTAACCACTGTGCCACCGGGCCATGTGGAGTGCTTTAGAGATATAACTAATAGAACTGATGAGGGGGAGCCAGTGGATGTATTTTATTTGAAGGTTTTCGACAGAAGTCCTACATAATAGATTCACATGTAGGATTAATTAAAGTATGTGAGATAGAGCTGGACAGAAAACTGGTTTGCAGACAGGAAGCAAAGGGTAGGAATAAACTGGTCTCCCTACAAAGGGCAGGCAGTGAGCAGTTGTTTTTATTATTTATTGGTCACAGGTAGGCTTACATTAACACTGCAATTAAGTTACTGTGAAAATCCCATAGACGCCACACTCCAGTGCCTGTTTGGGTACACAGAGAGAATTTAGCGTGGCCAACGCAGCTAACCAGTAAGTCTTTCAGACTGTGGGAGGAAACTGGAGTGTCCAGAGGAAATCCACGCAGACATGAGGTACTGCAGCAATCAGTACTGATAGCCCAGATATTCATTACATTATTAATGATTCAGATAAAGAAGCTAAATGTAATATCTCCAGTAACATAAGGCTGGGGTAGGAGAGTGAGCTATGAGGAGGATGCAGAGATGCTTCAGCATGATTTGTTCAGGCTGAGTGTGTGGGCTTGTGCATGGCGGAAGAGTACAATGTCGATAAATGTGAGATTATTCACTTTGGTAGTAAAAACAGGAAGGCAGATTACTATCTGAGTGGCTATAATTTCAGGGGGGGGGATTTGCAATGAGACCTCGTACACCAGTCGGTGAAGGAAAGTGTGAACAAGGCACATAGTGTGTTGGCCTTCATAGCAAGAAGTTTTGAGTGCAGCTGCAGGGATGTGATATTGCAATTGTACAGAGTGTTGGTGAGGCTACACCCGGAATATTGTGTGCAGTTTTGGTCTCCTTATCTAAGGAAGGATGTCCCAACAACAGAGGAAATGCAGGAAATCCTGCAATCCGGGATGGTCAGACTGACATACGAGGGGTGTTTGAGTTAGGATTGGATTCACCAGAGTTCAGAAGAATAAGGAACAATCTCACAGTAACCTATAAAATTCTCACAGGACCAGACAGAGTAAATGCAAGAAGGATGCTCCAGAACCTGGGGTTACAGTCTGAGGATTCAGGGTCAACTGTTTAGGAGTAAAATGAGGAGAACTTTCTCCACCCAGACAGTGATGAGCCTGTGGAATTTACTATCACAGAAAATAATTGGGGCCAAAACATTGTATATTTTCAAGAAGCAGTTAGATATAGCACTGAGGTATAGGGGATAAAAGGATATGGTGGGGGAAAGAGGCGGGGGTGGGGTTATTGAATTGGATGATCAGTCATGATGATAAGGATTGGCAGAGCAGGTTCAGAGGGCTCTTAGTTTCTATGTTTCTCATGGATCAACCATCCCTTCCCAATCCGGGCTACAAGCAATTCCAGCTCCATATTCCATGATTCCATGGCTTCAAGGAATCGACCAATGGACAATAAGTGCAGTCTCGTGAGTATCAATCAGATCCCAGTAATGTCCCAGAACCAAATCTGATCAAATTAAATCACTCAAAGTACACAGACAAATCCGGATTCTGTGATTCATGTTTTAAATCCTCTCCAATGTATATCAATACTGTTAATTTTCAGAATACTCCACATTCCTCAGAGATCAATGTACCTAGAAAAATTAAATGTAGAAGGTGTTTGAAGGGTTATTAAGAGGATTACCCCAGGCTGATCCTGTTCCGTCCTACCCTCCCTATTCCAGAGCCCATAACCACAGTGCAGTACCGAGAGTTCACTGCTCCAGCGGAGGGGCAGCACTGAGGGACCACTGCATTGCTGGGAATCTATACTTCTCAGGTTAGTTTAGAAGATTCCATGCTAATATTTAAAGAGCAGAAGATTAATCTTGGTGTCCGGGCTAATATTTACCATCGCCAAACAGCACAAGGAAACGATATCGAGGGGTTTCTGCTTCATCGTCGTTTGTGGGACCACGTTGTGCATAAAATGACCACACGCTGTGTTTCCCACACTGCGATAGAGATGACACGTTAATAATATCTCCAGCTGGGATGTGGTGAGGTCAAGCCAGAAATACAAATCCTTTCATCTTTATTTATTCTGAATTAAAGGGTTTATTATTTCAGAATTTTGTATCACTGAGGGTTTGATTAACCCAAATATTCCTCAGAAATTCAAACTGACTAAACATCTCAAAAACAACACTCTGGCAATCCTGGAGAAGACACTCGGAATGTAAAATTCTATTATTCAAATCTATTGTCAAATGGAACCCATCACCCACAATCAGAAAAATATAGAAAACCGGAACAGAAGTAGTGCATTCAGCCCTTCGAGCCTGCACCACCAGTCAATCCGATCATGGTCGACCATCCACTTTCAGTAACAAAAACAGAAAATGCTGGAAAATCTCAGCAGGTCTGACAGCGTCCGTGGGGAGAGAATAGAGCCAATGTTATTTTTATTCTCTCACTGTAAGAAATCACATAACACCAGGTTAAAGTCCAACTGGTTTCGTTGGTAGCAAAAGCTACTAGTTTTCGGAGCACTGCCCCTTTGTCAGGTAACTGGGAGTTCTGGAATAGAACAGAACAGATCTCCCACTTACTTGACAAAGTGACAGCCAGTGCTTCGAAGGCTAGTGGCTTTGCTAACAAATAAACCTTTTGAATTTTAACCTGGTGTTATGAGATTTCTTACTGTGTTTACCTCAGTCCAACACAGGCATCTCCACATCGATTCTCTCCCCACAGATCCTGTCAGACCTGCTGAGATTTTCCAGTATTTTCAGATTCCAGCATCTGTGGTATTCTGTGTTTACCTTGTGTACGATCAGTGTCCCACTCTCACTCTCTCTCCATTCCCCTTGATCCCTTTAGCCATAAGGGTCACATCCAACTCCCTCTTGACCATATCTAACAGGCTGGTCCGGTTGAGGTCTGAAATACTCCTGGAGCTGTGCCTGGAGATGAACTTTGGAACTTTATAATGAGATGGACACTATACGGGATCTCCACACCACTGGTTAGAGGCAACATCAAACCAGAACAGAAACTTTACACTGTCACACCATCTAATTAGACAAAAATGGAAAACATCTTTTCCACACCAGTCCACAACAAGGTCCAGCAACGTCAGAGAATGTCGACTAATATTTACAGCAATAGAATGCTAAAATTCCTGATATTCTAGAACATTGGAGCTCATTCCAGTTGAAGGCTCTCCTGTTTACACTCCTACAATTTATATAGATGATTTGGAATTGGGGACTAAGTGTAGCATGTCAGAATTCGCAGAATAAGGCGGATGGCAAAGCAAAGCAGTCAGAGGATGCTGAAAGTCTGCAAAGGGATACAGATAGTCTAAGCGAGTGGGCGAGGGTTGGCAGATGGAGTGCAATGTTGGCAAATATGAGATCATCCATTTTGGTAGGAATAACAGCAAAATGGACTATTATTTAAATGGTAAATATTGCAGCATGCTGCTATACAGAGGGACCTGGGTGTCCTTGTGCGGGAATCTCAAGGAGTTGGTTTGCAGGTGCAGCAGGTAATTAAGAAGGCAAATGGAATTTTGTCCTTCATTGCTAGAGGGATGGAGTTTAAAAACAGAGAGGTTATGTTACAGCTGTATAAGGTGCTGGTGAGGGCACACCTGGAGTTACAGTGTACAGTTTGGGTCTCCTTACTGAGAAAGGATATACTGGCTCTGGAAGGAGTGCAGGGGAGATTCACCAGGTTGATTCCAGAGCTGAGAATCTTGGCTTATGAGGAGAGACTGAGTAGAGTGGGGCTGTACTTATTGGAACTCAGAAGAATGAGGGGAGATTTTATAGAAACATATAAGATTATGAAGGGAATCGATAAGATCGAAGCAGGGAAGTTGTTTCTACTGGCAGGTGAAACTAGAACTAGGGGGCCTAGCCTTAGAATAAGGGGAAGCAGATTTAGGACTGAGTTGAGGAGGAACTTCTTCACCCAAAGGGTTGTGAATCTGTGGAATTCCCCGCCCAGTGAAGCAGTTGAAGCTGCCTCATTGAATGTTTTTAAGACAAGGATAGATAAATTTTTGAACAGTAAAGGAATTAAGGGTTATGGTGAGTGGGCGGGTAAGTGGGGCTGAGTCCATGAAAAGACCAGCCATGATCTCAATGAATGGTGGAGCAGGCTCGAGGGGCCAGAGGCCGACTCCTGCTCCGTGTTCTTATGTTCTTATGTACTCTATGGTTGATCTATGAACACAACGAAGCTTTTTTCAATTCCAATCTCCTCTCCTCTCCCTCAGCTGGCTGTTTCCTACAATCTGTCCATTTTGACCAAACGCCCAGAGAACAGCCACTGAAACACGAAACATCAAACAACAACTAAACCATTCACAACCCACGAGAGTTCTCCATCTGCTCAGGAGGAGGAGTGGGTGGAATGCAGGATAAAGAATCACTTGTGATAATTTCAGACAAATGTGAGGTAATGCATTTTGGAAGGTTTAATACAGATAGGAAATATACAGTAAATGGCAGAACCCTTCAGAATATTGATAAGCAAAGTGATCTGGGTGTACAGGTACACAGGTCACTGAAAGTAGCAATGCAGGTGGGGAAGGTAGTCAAGAAGGTACCACATGCCTGCCTTCATCAGCCGGAGCATTCAGTTTAAAAACTGGCAAGTCATGTTGCCGCTTTATAGAAGCTTAGTTAGGCTGCACTTGGAATATAGTGTTCAATTCTAGTCGCCACACTACCAGAAGGATGTGGAGGCTTTGGAGAGGGTACAGAAAAGATTTAGTAGATATTTCCTGGTATGGAAGGCATTAGCTATGAGGAGAAGTTGGAGAAACTTGGTTTGTTCTCACTGGAGCGACAGAGGTTGAGGGGTGACCTGAGAGAGGTCTACAAGATTATGGGAGGCATGGACAGAATGGATAGTCAGAAGCTTTTTCCCAGGGTGGAAGAATCAATTATTAGGTGGCACAGGTTTAAGGTACGAGTGGTAAGGTTTAAAGGAGATGTAAGAGGCAGGTTTTTACACAGAGAGTGGTGGGTACCTGGAACTCATTGCCAGGGAACATCGTCGAAGCAGATACAATAGTGAGTTTTAAGGGGTATTTGGACAAATACACGAATAGGATGGGAATAGAGGGATATGGTCCCCGGAAAGATAGGGGGTTTTAGTTAAGTCGGGGCACCATGGTCAGTGCAGGCTTAGAGGGGCCGAAGGGCCTGTTCCTGTGCTGTAATTTTCTTTGTTTTTGATCTTTTAATCTGGGGGTGATTGGCACGAGTAACCCATAGGTCCTGGGACACGGGCTGAAATTTCATCGGTTAAAAATACATCTGGAATTGAAAGCTAGTCCCATGGTAACCATAAAATGGACATCAATTGTCAATAGAACTCATCTAATTCATTGATGTCCTTCCTTACCTGGTCTGGTCTACGTGTGACACCAGAGCCACAGCAATGTAGTTCCCTTCTGGAATGGTCGAGTGAGACACACAGTTCAAGGGGCAGTCTGGGGATGGGCTCAGCCAGCGGTGCCCACATCCCAGGGGGGGATTTTAAAAGGGAGGGTGCAGTTACAACAAGACAGTTTATTACAAAAGTCGACACAGGCATTTTTAACTGAAACATCAAAATAAGGACAGAATATCGGACTTTAAAATTGGGACTAAGTTATGTCTGGATTGTGGCACAGTGTTAACACTGCTGCTTCACAGCGCCAGGGATCCAGGTTCAATTCTGGCCGCAGGTCACTATTTGCGTGGATACTGCACATTCTCCCTGTGTCTGTGTGGGTTTTTTTCTGGATGCTGCAGTTTCCTCCCACAATCCAAAGATGTGTGGGTTAGGTGGATTGGCTAAATTGTCCCTTAGTGTCAGGGGGATTAACTAGGGGGTGATACATGGGATTATGGGAATAAGGCCTGGTGGGATTATTGGTGCAGGCTCAATGGCACGAATGGCCTCTTTCTGCAATGTAGAACATAGAACATAGAACATAGAACATTACAGCACAGAACAGGCCCTTCGGCCTTCGATGTTGCGCCGACCAATATAAAAAGCAATGCCCCTCCAAACTAAACCATTCCCTTCTCTTCCATATACTTATCAACTAACCTCTTAAACGCCACCAAACTTGGCGCATCTACAACTGCTGCAGGCAGGGCATTCCACTCCCGAACCACCCTTTGGGTAAAGAACCTACCTCTGATATCCGTCCTATAACTATCACCCCTTAATTTAAAGCTGTGTCCCCTCGTGCTAGCTTTTTCCATCCTAGGAAAAAGGCTATCACTGTCCACCCTATCTAAACCTCTAATCATCTTATATGTTTCGATTAGGTCCCCTCTTAGCCGCCTCCTTTCTAACGAAAACAACCTCAAATCCCTCAGCCTCTCTTCATAAGACCTGCCCTCCATACCAGGCAACATCCTGGTAAACCTCCTCTGTACCCTCTCCAATGCCTCCACATCTTTCTTATAATGTGGGGACCAGAACTGCACACAATACTCCAAGTGCGGCCGCACTAGAGTTTTGTACAGTTGCAACATGACGTTGCGGCTCCGAAATTCAATCCCCCTACCAATAAAAGCTAAGACTCCATATGCCTTCTTAACAACCTTCTCGACTTGACTGCCTACTTTCAGGGATCTATGCACATACACACCAAGATCCCTCTGTTCATCAAGACTACTAAGAATCCTACCATTAGCCCTATACTCTACACATTTATTATTCCTGCCATAGTGCATTACCTCACACTTTTCCACATTAAACTCCATTTGCCACCTCTCGGCCCAGCTCTGCAACTTGTCCAAGTCTCTCTGCAAACTATAACACCCCTCTTCACTATCTACCACTCCACCGACTTTAGTGTCATCTGCAAATTTACTAATCCATCCTTCAATACCCTCATCCAGATCATTTATAAAAATTACAAACAGCAGGGGCCCCAAAACAGACCCCTGAGGTACACCACTTGTCACCGAACTCCACGATGAATATCTCCCATCAACCACCACCCTCTGTCTTCTATCTGCTAGCCAATTCCTAACCCAATTAGCTAAATCACCCTCTATCCCATACATCTGCATTTTCTGCAGAAGTCTTCCATGGGCCACCTTATCAAACGCCTTACTAAAGTCCATATATACCACATCAACCGCCTTACCCCCATCCACCTCTTTGGTCACTTTTTCAAAAAACTCAATGAGGTTAGTAAGGCACGACCTACCCTTCACAAAACCATGCTGACTATCCCCAATCAATTCATTTCTCTCTAAATTCTCTAATGTAGGGATTCTATGATTCAAGATTCTGACCAATTATCCCCCATTCTCTATAGCTCCTGTCCAAACAGCAGTGTGTGTGTTCAGAAAGGCAATCTGTCATTGGCCCAGGAACACATTGCAACATTTCTGAGCCCAAAGTTTAATTAAACAGTGAGTTTGGATATGACCAGCTACCCACTTTGCTACAGCAGTAATCTCAGTCAGTCAGCTTGCTAGCTACAGCGCGAGTGAGTCAGATACCAGAGCCTGCCCATATCTACACAGACTGACATCAATCTCATTGGGAAAGTGCTAAGATCCCAGTATCAGTCAGATCAGCATTCTGAAGAAATCATCACTACCTGTTCTAGTGTATTCCTGACCTTTACCTTATCTCAAGAGCTTGGGTCAATCGTTACAGATTCCTGGGCTTCAGGGTTGAGACATCCAACCCCAATTAGTTTGCAGTTAAATTTCACAGAATAAAACTGAAATAGAACAGCAATTAAAAACACGCAGAACTTACAGGGCATTGAGTCAGAGTTTGAGATATTACATTCCATGGGAAGTGAGCCTTGCAAGATTTAATTAACACTCATAGTGAAGGCACCAATTGCCCATCGAATGGGAATGTTCAGAGAGTAAGACTGACATTAGATTCCTCGGATAAACCTGGTGCTGTTGAACTCAGAACACCAGATAGTTTGTTGATCACCCTTTCACTCAGCAGCCAGCGGGAAGCTCCGAGCAAACGTGTCTTGATTTCATGGAGAAAACAGGAATTTTGCCGCCATCATCCCATCCAGCAACTCCTTGGATTAATGAAAGTCCCAGTCACTCTGCACACTGTGTATTTTTCTTGTACAATCATGCAACAGACAAATAGCCCAGAGCAACTCTCCGAAACATGAATGAAAGGAGGAAGTAACCAGAGGAGTGCTGAGTGGCTGGGTTCAGCAGAGGTGGACAGAGTCAATCCCAGAGAGGGACAGCCCCTATGGCCGGGAGGGGAGGGGGGGGGCGGTGGGGGGGAGAGACAAGAGGTCAAAGTCGAACAATATTCAGTGGGTGGAGAAAATCTGATTGGAATTCAGAGAGAGGCAGACGGGTGAAGTCAGGCAGGGATAGAGCTGAATATACTGAGCTATGGAGCCAATGTGAACACAGGGTTAATGAGGGAGTGGCGCCTGCTGCAAGTTAGGAAAGAGGTCAGAGAGTTTAAAATCAGCTGAAATATTCAGATGCAGGAGAATAAATCAGTCAGCGAGGAGAATAGTGTAATAATTCACTCCTAAAGCAACAAGACTTATCAACATACAAATCAGGGGCAGAGGTTGGTTATTCAACCCCTCTATATGATCATGCTGACCTGATTGGGACCTCAAAGCCGTGTTGCTGCTGAACCTCGATAATCTTTCAGCCCCTGGTTAATCGAGAATCTCTCTCGCTCTGCCGTAAAAACCAGTCACACACTGCTTCCAGGAAGAGTTCCAGAGACTCGTGACCCTCAGAGAAAAAGTTTTCCTCATCTTTATCTTGAATGACTCTTTATTTTAAACTTGTGACCCCCCCCCAATCCCACCCCCCATTCTAGATTCTCCAGCAAGAGGAAACATCCTCTCCACAGCCAACCCGTCAATACCCCCTCAGGATCTTAAAGGTTTCGTTCAAAAGTCATCTCTTTTTCTTCTAAACTCTGGTGGATACAAGCCCAGCCTATTCAACCTTTCCTCATTAGATAATCTGCTTATTCCTAGTATTAGTCTGGTGAACCTTCTCTGAACTCCTTATGCTTTAACATCCTTCCTTAAATGAGGAGACCAATACGTTACACACAACTCCAGGCTGGTCTCACCACTGCCCTGTACATAACCCTCCTTCAATCATTCTCACAACTAACAATAACATTCCACTAGCTTTCCCTAATTAATTGCTTTACTTGTATACTAACCTTTTGTGACTTGTGCACCAGGACACCCAGATCCCTCTGCCTGTCAAAGCTCTGTAATCTCTCACCATTTTGGTAATAAGCCTTTTTATCCTTCCCAAGTTTGAGCAGCAAACATGTTGGATGGTGTTAATAATTGGAAGCTGTTGATATGGAGAGGTTGTGAATGCAGATGTTCAGTTTCAATGGGATAAGAATGCTGGCTTTGTGGATAGTCCAGCTCTGCTGAAACAGTGTTCAGGGTGTGGCGTGGAGTCAGATGATAGAGGCTTTGACTTCCCAATGTATAACTGGGAGAAATCACAGCTCATCCGAGAGAAACTGTCTGTAAAACAGTCTGGCCACTAGGAGACTGTCACAGAAACACCCCCACCCCGATCCAGACTAAAGCAGAGAGAGTCCAAATGCAGCAAGAACTGGATTACATTCAGGCTTGGGCTGGCAAGTAATGTTTGCACTGCCCAGGTGCCAGGCAATAACCATCTCCACAAAGAGAGAATCTAACCATCTTCCTGAACATTCAATGGTGTTACCAACACTCAATCCCCCACTATCAACATCCTGGCAGAGGTGAGGGGGACCAGGGGTAACCATTGAGCAGAAACTGCACTGCAGTAGCTATTTAAATCACGTGGTGACAAGTGCAGGTCAGAGGTTAGGAATACCTGAATGATGGGGAGTGGGATAGCCTGATCTTGGGTTTGGACAAAGCTCGGCACAGCACTGAGGGCCGAAGGATGAGGTGTTTCTAAGTTTCTTTGTTTCTATGTAATACTGTGACGAGTAACTCACCTAACTCTGCAAAACCTATCCACTATCTACAAGTCACGAGTCAGGAGTGTGATGGAATATTCCCCACTTGCCTGGGTGGTTGCAGCTTCAACAACACTCGAGAAACTCGACACCATCCAGGATAAAGCAACCCCACTGGATTGGCACCATCTCCAGCATCCACTCCCTCCACTCAATAGCAGCAGTGTGTACTACCGACAAGATGCACTGCAGTAATTTACCAAGGTCCCTTCAATAGAACCTTCTAAACTTTCAACTACTTCCATCTAGAAGGACAAGGGCAGCACCCCCTGCAGACTCCCCCGAAAGCCATCACCATACTGATTTGGAAATATATCGCCGTTCCTTCACTGTCATTGGGTCAAAATCCTTGAATTCCCTCCCCATCGGCACTATGGATGTACCTACACCACAGGGACTGCAGCAGAACAAGAAGGAGCTCATCACCACCTTCTCGAGGGACAATTAGGGATGGGCAATAAATGCTGGTATAGCCAGCGACATCCATGCCCTTCAAATGAGTTGGCACCTCATTGGTAGGCAGCAGGGGCAGTTGTATATGCCCATAATCTCCTGACAGAGTAGAGGAAAGGCAGGGTGATTGGAATGGAGCCAGCCTCTCCCCAGTTCTCACTGCCCTGTGTCGAACTGGGCTGGGATTTGAATTGCTGTCTCAGAACACTGAGTTTCCATTCCATTCCAGCGGTCACATGATGCCTGCTTTCTCCCTCTGAGTGTCCCAGTGTCCCTGGTCACATTAACCGCCTGTTAACATCTGGCAGGAGATGATGATTAAATTCAGAGAGGCTGGCACTGGGGTTACTGAGCTGAATGTGTAAAGATGACAGTAAGAAGTCTCACAACACCAGCTTACAGGCCAACAGCTTTATTTGGAATCACAAGTTTTCGGAGCACTGCTCCTTCACCAGCTGAGTGATCCATAATGAACCTGTTGGACTTTAAGCTGATATTAAGAGACTCCTAATGTGCCCACCCCAGTCCAACGCTGGCATCTCCACAGCATGTGTAATGATGAGGTGGGGATTGAGCAGGGGTTGGGGGGGGGGACAATGGACAAGGTACCCACAAGTCGCTCCAGCACCGGTATGTTAACCATAGCTGCCCCCCCCCCCACCTCCGATGGGTCAGTGAGCTCAGCTTTGAAAGATGACTTGATCCTGGTACACTCCTGGGTTGGGGCCATCGCTGGCACTGATGATTTAAACACTGTGAGAAGATGATGGGGTCTTCCTGAGGCAGGGCTGGTTACGGTTCCTCACTGAACACTGCATCAGGACAGTTCAGAGTTAGTCAAGCTGGACTTATACTGGCTTAGGTAAGGATGGCAGCTTTCCTGCACTAAAGGGGCTTTTGTTGTGTTTTTATTGTCCGGGTGATTTACAAACAGTTTTATTTCTTTAAGCTGAATTGAAATTGTGAAAGATGTGGTTGGGTTTGAATTCACCACCTGTGAATGATTAGCCAGGGGATGGATTTGTAATTGCCATGACGTTACTGCAGCCTCTAATTGGACTGGCACTCAGTGCCTCAGGAGTGGTGCCAGGCAGTGCTGAGAATTACCTCAGGATGGCATTGTCTAGCAGATCACAGCTTGAGAGCCAGGCTGCTGCATGGGCAAAACGGGGTGTGTGTGTGTGTGTGTGAGCGCGTGTGTGTGTGTGTGTGTGTGTGTCTGTGTGTCTCTGTCTGTGTGTGTGTGTCTCTGTCTGTGTGTGTCTCTGTGTGTGTGAGCGTGTGTGTGTGTGTCTCTGTGTGTGTGAGCGTGTGTGTGTGTGTCTGTGTGTGTCTCTGTCTGTGTGTGTGTCTCTGTGTGTGTGTCTGTCTGTGTCTCTGTGTGTGTCTGTCTGTGTGTGCGTCTGCGTGTGTGTGAGAACAGCTAATGACAAACTTCTGAACTCCTCCACTTAACTGGTGCCCCAGTCTGAGTGTCCCCACTTTAACGATCCTCTTTCTCCATCTCAATCTGCTCCCCCCCACAGTGATCCTGACAGCTGTACACTGTTATAACCTCAGCTCTTTGGACTATATTTCCAGAATAACCACCCACTCCCGTTCTGGAATCCGAATGCCTGAACTCAAACAGTGAGAACTATTTTGTAATGGTTAAACTAAATGGTACCACAACCAATGGATGGAGATCCAAGCTCTGTGAATCCACCACATTGAGTCACCATGATTAATGGTTATCTTTATTCTGCCCTAGGATGTGGGCGTCCCTGACTGTTCAGCATTTATTGCCCCATTGCTAATTGCCACTGAATGGAGTGTCTCACTCAGGCATTTCAGAAGGCAGTTAGGAGTCAATCACATTGGGTCTGGAGTCACGTTCAGACCAGACCAGCTAAGGACAGGAAACTTCCTTCCCTAAAGGACATTAGTGAAGCAGATGGGTTTTATGATCATTTTATCGTCATCATTAATCTAGCTTTTAATCCTAGATCTTTTTAATCAAGTGAATTTAAATTCTACCAGCTGCCGTGGTGGGATTCGAACTCGGAACATTACTAATCATTTCTGGATTACTAATCCAGTGATCTAATCACTATCTCAAAATTAAACAACTCACTAGAGGAAGAGGCTCCACATCGTCAATGGCTCCTGGAGGAGCCCAGCATATCAGTGCAAAGATAAGGCTGAAGCATTCGCAGTAATCTTCAGCTGGAAGTGCCGAGCGAATAATCCACCTCCTCCAGAAATCCCCAGCATAACAACATAAACATAAGAACATAAGAACTAACAGCAGGAGTCGGCCATCCAGCCCCTCGAGCCTGCCCCGCCATTCAATAAGATCATGGCTGATCATTCTGTGGACGCAGCCCCACTTACCCGCCCACTCACCATAACCCTTAATTCTTTCACTGTTCAAAAATTTATCTATCCTTACCTTAAAAACATTCAATGAGGGAGCCTCAACTGCTTCACTGGGCAGGGAATTCCACAGATTCACAATCCTTTGGGTGAAGAAGTTCCTCCTCAACTCAGTCCTAAATCTGTTTCTCCCTATTTTGAGGCCATGCCCCCTAGTTCTAGTTTCACCCACCAGTGCAAACAACTTCCCTGCTTCGATCTTATCTATTCCCTTCATAATCTTATATGTTTCTATAAAATTTTCCTCATTCTTCTGAATTCCAATGAGTATAGCTCCACTCTACTCAGTCTCCCTTATAAGCCAATCTTCTCAACGCCAGAATCAACCCAGTGAATCTCCTCTGCGCCCAGTCCAGTGCCAGAATATCCTTTCTCAAGTAAGGAGACCAAACTACACACAGCTCAGATGCCAGTCTTCAGCTAATTTGATTTGTTCCTCTTGGATGTTAAGAAACAGCAAAAGAGACTGAATATTACAAAGACGGTGGGTGCTAACAACATTCCAGCAAAAGCACTGAAGACTTGTGCTCCAGAACCTGTCACTGTTCCACTGCAGGTACAACACTGGCATCCAGGAAGGAATGTGTTCCGTTCATAGAAAGTCCGCCAGAATAAAAACTCAGGAACATTTAATCATAGTCACTCTCACAGGCTGCCAGCCCAGTCCATGAGAGAGAACCTGCTCTGCAGGACCCAGTCTGCAACAGACAGAGCCTGGCCTCCCGGCCCAGTCCGCAAGAGAGAACCAGGCATTGTCAGGCAATGCAGCAGGACATAGATAGGCTGGTAGCTTGGGCAGACAGATGGCAGATGGAATTCAATCCTGATAAATGTGAGGTGATGCATTTCGGGAGAAAGAATGTAGGGGGGAGGTTATGATAAAGGGTAGACCTATTAAGAGTATAGAAACGCAGAGGGACCTGGGGATGCAGGTGCACAAGTCTCTGAAGGTGGCAGAGCAAGTGGAGAAGGTTGTGAAGAAAGCATATAGTATGCTAGCCTTTATAGGAAGAGGTATAGAGTACAAGAGCTGGCCTTTAATGTTGCAGTTGTATAAAACATTTGTTAGACCTCATTTGGAATACTGCGTCCAGTTCTGGTCGCCTTACTACCGGAAGGACGTGGAGACTCTGGAGAGAGTGCAGAGGAGGTTTACCAGGATGCTGCCTGGTATGGAAGGTCTGAGTTACGAAGAGAGGTTAGGCAAATTGGGACTGTTTTCCTGAGAAAGACATAGACTTAGAGGAGATCTAATAGAGGTGTACAAGATTATGAGGGGTATAGATAGAGTAAACAGGGTTAAGCTTTTTCCTAGGATGGACTCTAATAGCACGAGGGGTCACGGGCTTAGGGTGAGGGGGGTAAGGTATAATTTGGATGCTAGAGTGAGTTTTTTCACACAGAGGGTGGTGGGGGTATGGAATGCGCTGCCAAGTAAAGTGGTGGAGGCAGGTACTCTGGAGTTATTTAAGAAATACTTAGATGGGCACATGAACAGAATGGGAATGGAGGGGTATAGAAAACTGATTTAAAATAGGGATCATGAGCTGTGGGAGTCCCTGGGAAGTGTGTAAATAGATGATGATATTAAACATAGAACAATACAGCACAAACAGGCCCTTCGGCCCACGAGTTGCGCCGATCACATCTACCAATCCACAGACCAATCTATAACCCCCTATCCTATTCTTTTCCATATACTCATCCAGAAGTCTCTTAAAAGACCCCAGTGAGTTTGCCTCAACAACCTCCGACGGCAGCCGATTCCATTCACTCACCACCCTCTGAATGAAAAACCTACCCCTGACATCTTCTTTGTATTTGCTTCCCTGCACCTTAAATCTGTGTCCTCTCGTGGTGACCATTTCAGCTCGGGGAAATAGTATCTGAGAGTCCACCCTATCTATTCCTCTCAACATTTTATAAACCTCTATCAGGTCGCCTCTCAACCTACGTCTCTCCAGTGAGAAGAGTCCCAGCTCCCTCAACCTATCTTCATAAGGCCTGCCTCCCAATCCAGGCAGCATCCTTGTAATTTCTCTGAACTCTCTCAATAGCCTCTACATCCTTCCTATAGTGAGGTGACCAGAACTGCGCACAATACGCCAGCTGGGGTCTGACAAGAGTCTTATAGAGCTGCATCATTACCTCCTGACTCCTAAACTTTATTCCTCAATTAATGAAGGCCAGTACACCGTACACCTTCTTGACCACTTCCTCCACCTGTGAGGCCGATTTAAGAGTCCTATGGACCCGGACCCCGAGATCCTTCTGCTCTACAACACAGCTAAGACTCCTACCCCTTATATTGTACTCCTTCATCCCATTATTCCTGCCAAAATGGACCACTACACATTTATCTGCGTTGAAGTCCATCTGCCACTTCTCCGCCCAGTCTTGCTCCTGTCAAAAGGTGGCAAATGGAGTTTAATGTGGAAAAGTGTGAGGTAATGCACCTTGGCAGGAACATAAATGTGTAGAGTATAGGGCTAATGTAGGGCTCTTAATAGTGTTTAGGAACAGAGGATCTTGGTGTATGTGTCAATAGATCCCTGAAAGTAGGCAGTCAAGTGATAAAGTTGTTAAGAAGGCATATGGAGTCTTAGCTTTTATTGGTAGGGGGATTGAATTTCGGAGCCGCAACATCATGTTGCAACTGTACAAAACTCTAGTGCGGCCGCACTTGGAGTATTGTGTGCAGTTCTGGTCGCCACATTATAAGAAAGATGTGGAGGCATTGGAGAGGGTACAGAGGAGGTTTACCAGGATGTTGCCTGGTATGGAGGGCAGTCCTATGAAAAGAGGTTGAAGGATTTGATGTTGTTTTTGTTAGAAAGGAGGCGGCTAAGAGGGGATCTTATTGAAGCATATAAGATGATTAGAGGTTTAGATAGGGTGGACAGTGATAGCCTTTTTCCTAGGATGGAGAAAGCTAGCACGAGGGGACACAGCTTTAATTAAGGGGTATAGTTATAGGACGGATATCAGAGGTAGGTTCTTTACTCAAAGGGTGATTAGGGAGTGGAATGCCCTGCCTGCAGCTGTTGTAGATGCGCCAAGTTTGGTGGCGTTTAAGAGGTTAATTGATAAGTATATGGAAGAGAAGGGAATGGTTTAGTTTGGAGGGGCATTGCTTTTTATTTTGGTCGGCACAACATCGAAGGCCGAAGGGCCTGTCTGTGCTGTATTGTTCTATGTTCTATGTTCTATGTCTATGTCCTGCTGCAACTTTGACATCCCTCCAGACCATCCACAACACCACCGATCTTTGTATCGTCGGCGAACTTACTAACCCATCACTCCACTTCCTCATCCAGGTCATTTATGAAAATGACAAACAGCAGGGGTCCCAGAACAGATCCCTGGGGCACTCCACTGGTTACCGACCTCCATGCAGAACAAGACCCATCCACAACCACTCTCTGCCTTCTGCCGGCAAGCCAGTTCTGGATCCACAAGGCCAAAGCCCCTTGGATCCCATGCCCTCTCACCTTCTCCAGAAGCCTTGCATGGGGGACCTTAACAAACACCTTACTAAAGTCCATGTACACTACGTCCACCGCCCTTCCTTCGTCAATGTGTTCAGTCACATTTTCAAAGAACTCAACTAGGCTTGTGAGGCATGACCTGCTCTTAACAAAACCATGCTGACTATTTCTAATCAGTCCAAACTTCTCCAAATGTTCATAAATCTTATCCCTCAGAAGCCTCTCCATCAGCTTACCAACCACTGAAGTCAAACTCACCGGTCGGTAATTTCCTGGACTATCCCTGTTCCCTTTCTTAAAGATAGGAACCACATCTGCAATCCTCCAATCCTCCGGAACCTCTCCCGTTTCCATGGACGACGCAAATATCATTGCCAGGGGCTCTGCAACCACTTCCCTCACCTCCCACAATAACCTGGGGTATTGATGTACTTGTTTTTATCCTACAGGTGCTTTGGTCCACCTTGTTGTCTAACGAGGGGCATACACGTGATGGGTTGTGAGAGGGCTGCTCTTGGATTTTTTGAGAGTATCCTAGTGCTTCACGTCGTTAGTGTATGCTTGACCTGGACCATCTGATGGCAACACGACAGCTCAGTGACTATAGCTGTGCTGTGCAGATACATGGATTTGGGCCTGTGTCTGTGGGAGTTTGCGCATTCTCCCCGTGCTTGCGTGGGTTTTCTCCGGGCGCTCCAGTTTCCTCCCACATCCCAAAGATGTGCTCTTAGGCTAATTGGCAAAACAAATTCTCCCTAAATTGTCTCAAATTTGGTTTTTAATCCATAGATCTATAAACATGGACAGGGATAGCGGGTAGAGGTGGGAACATCGGGGTGGCGGCGCGGGATTGTTGGGCCGAAGGGCCTGTTTCCCGTGCTGTTTTGTTCTTTGTTCTCCTGGCCCAGTCAGCGAGAGAGAGAGAGTGCCTGGCCTCCCGGCCCAGTCCGCAACAGAGAGAACCAGGCCTCCCAGCCCAGTCCGTGAGGGAGAGAGAACCAGGCCTCCCGGCCCAGTCCGTGAGGGAGAGTGAGCCTGGCCTCCCAGCCCAGCCCGTGAGGGAGAGGGAACCAGGCCTCCCGGCCCAGTCTGTGAGGGAGAGAGAGAGAGCCTGGCCTCCTGGCACCTGACCAGACAGAGTCCAAGTGCCTGTGGTAGGTTGAAGACCCACTCCAGGACTCAAATACCTAATCTAAATTGGCACTGAGTACCCTGGAAAAAAATAATCAGAGTTGGATTGAAGGCTGGGGAAATGCCAGTTCCATTTTTAGCCACGAAACCATAACACAGCAGAGTAGCGGGTAGTATATAAAGAAGTGGGAAATGATTGAAATATCTGAGCAGGCACCAGATGAATGGAGGCCTTTCTTACTGAACCTGTGAAAGGAGTGTTCAAACAGGTCCAATCCCACACTGGTTAACTCCATCACTCAAGTTACCATTTGATGCCTTTACATTCACACAACCCCTGTTTATAAAACACCTTCAGTTCAATAAATAATCATAAGCTGCTTCACCAATAAACTTTAGCCAACTGGCATTCGGCTAGGTGACAGAGAGAGAGAGAGAGAGAGAGAGCGAGAGCGCGTGCCCGGAGGGGGTAGTGTGGCGGTGGTCACATGAGGACCACATGCAGTGGGGCACCTGACCCGGCGGGGGGCTGGGAGGGGTGTGTCGAGGTTTTGGGCCAATGTGAAGTTTGTCCGAGCAGGGGAACCCTCGGGCAAATCCCACCACACACCTGTACCACCTCAGGATAATGAGGACTGGCCCAGGATTTGAACTCTCAACAAGGTTGCAAATTTTAACACTCAAACCAAGAATCATCCCCTCGACCATCAAACCATCTGATCATTGTTCATACCCCAACAGGCCAATCAGAATCGCCTGAGATCATTACACTGGGGGGAAAGAGAGAGAGTGGGGGGAGAGAGAGAGAGGGAGAGAGAGAGGGAGAGAGAGAGAGAGGGAGAGAAAGTGATCAGAAGCTTCAAACAGCTGGTTATCTCAGTGGTTTCTCACATTCACAATGAGTAACTTTTCAAAAGCAGTCAAGCAGAATTGTGGGATAGTCCAGAAAAAAAGCAAACCATTCAGCTCATCAGCCTGGGTCCTATCCCACTCCCTGTTCATTCCTCCCCGGAATGTTCTCTCCTCCCAGGATACTGGCATTTCTTTTCCGAAGCTTCCCATTGGATGGGTTTTTATTCTAATCAGACTGCATTCCAAATCCAGCCACTTGTACATAAACCTCTCCCTCCTGTGGTAACTGCTTCATTTAAAGTAAAGTTTATTTAATAGTGTCACAAGTAGACTTACATTCACACTGCAATGAAGTTACTGTAGAATGAAAATTCCCTGATTGCCACACTGTTCGGGTCAATGCATCTAACCAGCACATCTTTCAGAATATGGGAGAAATCCGGAGTACCCGGAGGAAACCCATACAGATACGGGGAGAATGTGCAGACTCCACACAGACAATGAGCCGAGCGGGAATTGAACCCGGGTCCCTGGCACTGTGAGGCAGCAGTGCTAACCACTGTGCCACCGTGCTGCCCACTAATCAACTTTAATCTGTGCCCCTAGTTAGTAATCCCTCAGTCACTCCCAGCTGCTCCTCCTAATTCAGGCTGTCTAAACCCTTTTTCATCACTTCCTCCAATCTCCCCAACTTCCTCCTTTCTAAGCAGGAACCCCAACATTTTCCCGGGGTGGGGGGGTGGTGGTAGAATCTTCTAGAGGGACCGTTTTCAGATTGGGGTCTCTTTAACTCGGCCATGATAAAAGCCCTGTCCCTACCGCCTCCCCCCAATCCCCCTAGGTTGGCTGATCAAAGAGGGAGGCAGGTTGTCAAAGGGGGAATTTCTAATTAAAGGGATCATGTCTTGGCTTACAAACATTGGCTTCACCAACATTTGGATCTTGGGGTCTGCAGGAACCATGGGAAAGCGACTCAGAAAAGCTGCTTTTCCGATCTTCCCCCTTACCTGGGGATCCAGCTGCAGGATGGGGATGGCTGGACTGTGTGAAGCTCTTCCTGGGACAGAAGGAAGTGAAGAACATCGGGCCAGAGATGGGGTGAACTCGGAAGTCAACAACAGGAATGTGGTCCCTTTAATACAGACACAAACACTGCAGAGGCTGGGAATCCAGAATCAATCTCAGAGTCCACCTGTGTTCAATTCCACTTCTGTGAAGTGACTCTGTGTTTTTGTTCTAGTTCAAAGTGCTACACAGAGAAACTCAGCTGTCACATCTTGTTAGAATCCCAACAACCCAGTCTTAACGAAAACCTCCCAAACCCCCTCACTGATCACTCCAGAATCCTTTTCAATTTGACCATCTTAAGTAGATTACATTTCTCAAACTGTGACTTCAACTAAAACATGCAAGGTTAACAACCGTTGTTTGTAATCTTATTGGACAGATAGTTGTGTTCAAACACGTTGGCCTAGGAATTTATCTGCCTTTTTAAACAAATTAACGCACTGTTCCTCTAGAGCATAGACTTCTGTATGAACTTGTTAAATTCTCAACAAACAAGAATTCCAGGTGTCTAAAACCCTCATAAATGTTGGATAGGTACACAAGAGAGGAAATGTTCTGGAATGTTCTCTAATTAGAAGCTTGACTTGCTTGAAGACATCAGGAAAGAAATGATCAAAGTGCTCTGAAGTTCACCCTCTCCAATCCCGGTGGTCACAGCAATGCTGGTGTTGTTGCTCAGCCGAAGCAATCACTCCTCAGAGAGTGAGAGAGACCAGGTGAGGAAATAAAATCTAAACTCACTTGTTGCTCACACGTACACTACACTCACCGTCTGTCATGCTTCAAATGGGGCGGCACAATGGCGCAGTGGTTTGCACTGCGGCTTTCGAGCACCAGGGTTCGATTCCGGCTTTGGGTGACTGTGCAGAATTTGCATGTTCTCCCCGTGTCTTCGTGGGTTTCCACCAGATGCTCCAGATCCCTTCCACACTCCAAGTCAGCTGCATTGATCATAGTAACTATGTGGGGTTAGGGGATAGGGTGAGGAAGGGAGCCTGAACAAGATACTCTGACAGTCAGCGCAGAAGCAAAGGGTCTTCTGCACAGTGTTAAGATGCAAGTCAAAAACTCCAAGGTGTTTTATGAATTTGGCCTCAGATCCTAAGATTTACATTTGATATTGGCACAGGTGAGCACAAAGTATGATTCAAGTGACTCATTGGGAAGCTTTTATCAAACAAAAAATTATTTAAGAACACAGTTACAATATAACAAAAAGAATTGCATAACTTTTACAAATTACCAGATTTAAACAGGACACAGTATAACTCTTAACAGCTAGTATCTCTGCTGGTTAAAGTCAAACACCATTCCACAGAGATTCATCTTTCTCCAGGCTTAGCACAAAAAGCAAGTATGCTCACATGATGCTGGATCTTTGTAACACCAATGGACAGAAATCGAAGCCAGCTGTTTGCAGCAAAGGATATCCTCAAAACTGCCAAACTTCAGAGAGGTACACTTAACCTTGGGCAGCTTCTAAGAACAGAAACTCCAAGTCCAGAAAGGAGACAAAACTGCTATTTCTCACAGCTTCAAAAAATGAAACTAAAAACTTGGAATGCTTTGTGAAAAATAGCTGTCCCCAGTTGTGAGACATAACCTGTCAATTACCCCCAATCAACATCCCAGGGGTACAATAAACCACAGAACACTGCATTACTTCAGATTAAAATCACTATGATATCAATTATACTGCCTCGGCAACAATAAAGGACACTGATTATAGACAACCCAGTGCCGATGAGTTACCAGGGATTGTAGAAACATCCTGCAGGGCAATATTATTAAAATACATTTTTTAAAAGCACAGTATCATCACAACTGTAGGGATTCTATGATTCTATGAAGTTACTTATAATATTCATCCCCAATGCCCCCACTGTCTCTGGGAATGACTTTATATATAGCAGACTAATACTTGCATGCATCCCTCCTTAAATGAAATTTTGTCCTTCATTGCTTGAGGGATGGAGTTTAAAAACAGCGAGGTTATGTTGCAGCTGTATAAGGTGCTGGTGAGGCCACACTTGGAGTACTGTGTATAGTTAGGTCTCCTTACTTGAGAAAGGATGTACTAACACTGCAGAGAATGCAGAGGAGATTCACTAGGTTGATTCCAGAGTTGAAAGAGTTGGCTTATGAGGAGAGACCGAGTAGACTGGGGCTATACACATTAGAATTCAGAAGAATGAAGGAAGATCTTATAGAAACATATAATGTTATGAAGGGAATAGGCAAGATCAAAGCAGGGAAGTTGTTTCCACTGACAGTGAGACTAGAACTAGGGAGCATAGCCTCAAAATAAGGGGAAGCAGATTTAGGATTGAATTGAGGAGGAACTTCCTCACACAAAGGGTTGTGAATCTGTGGAATTCCCTGCCCAGTAAAGCAGTTAAGGCTACCTCATTGAATGTTTTTAAGGCAAAGGTAAATAAGTTTTTGAACAGTAAAGGAATTAAGAGTTATAGTGAGTCAAGGATGTTGCCTGGATTGGGAGGCAGGCCTTATGAAGATAGGTTGAGGGAGCTGGGACTCTTCTCCCTGGAGAGTCGAAGGTTGAGAGGCGACCTGATAGAGGTTTATAAAATGTTGAGAGGGATAGATAGGGTGGACTCTCAGAGACTATTTCCCAGGGCTGAAATAGTCGCCACGAGAGGACACAGATTTAAGGTGCAGGGAAGCAAATACAGAGGGGATGTTAGGGGTAAATTTTTCACTCAGAGGGTGGTGAGTGAATGGAATCGGCTACCATCGGTGGTGGTAGAGGCGAACTCGCTGGGGTCTTTTAAAAGACTTCTGGATGAGTATATGGGATCCAATGGGATTGGGGGTTATAGATAGGTCTGTGGCTTAGTAGGTATAGATGTGAGTGGGTAAGTGGAGCTGAGTCCATGAAAAGATCAGCCATGATCTTATTGAATGGCGGAGCAGGCTCGAGGGGCCGGAGGCCGACTCCTGCTCCGTGTTCTTATGTTCTAAAGAACATGAATAAACCAGTAGGCTCGGTACAGGTAACAAATGAGAGAAGTGGGTATTGAGACAGGTATTCACCCTGCGGTGAGTGGATAACAGTGTGTTTATCCAATCAGCTCACATCAGAGAGGGAGGCATTAAACCTAAAAGCAAATCAAAAAGTGGCAGAGTCTCTCAAAACAAAACCCGTTCTAACATTCTTTGACACAGAGCCACTGAAGGAGAAATCAGGAGAGGCAACCAGCAGTCTAACCCAAGATTTAAGTTCTTAATAAACATCCTGAAAAGAGATAGGGGGATGAAGAGGTTTAAACAGGAAATTCCAGCATGTAGAGCCAATCTGAAAACAGAGCCCTTCAAATCACAGTGCACAAGCAAGCAGAACTGGAGGAGTGCAGAGATTTCAAAGCAGGGCTGGAGGAGGGTGTAAGATGGTGAGGGAAGTGGGGGACAGGCCTCAGAGAGATGTGAACTCAAGGCTGGACAATTTTAATAGAAAGACAGATTATTACTTGAATGGGTGTAAATTGAGAGAGGCAGATTCCCAATGAGATCTTGGAGTCCTCATGCATTAGTCACTGAAAGTGCCCAGGGAGAGCAGGCAGGAAAGAAGGCAAACAGTATATTGACCTTCACAGCGAGAGGATTTGAGTATAGGGATAGGGATGTTTTGCTGCAATTGTACAGGGCGTTGGTGAGACCACACCTGGAGTATAGTGCGCAGTTTTGGTCTCCTTATCTGAGGAAGGATGTTCTTGCTATAGAGGGAGCACAGCGAGGGTTTACCAGGCTGATTCCTGGGATGGCAGGTCTGTCATATGAGAAGAGCCTGAGTCGGTTAGGATTATATTCACTGGAGTTTAGATGAGTGAGGAAGGATCTCATAGAAACTTACAAAATTCTAACAGGGTTAGACAGAGTAGATTCAGGAAGAACATTCCTGATGGTGGGGGAGTCCAGAACTCAGAGTCATTGTTTGAGGAGAAAGGAGAAATTTCTTCATGTGTGGAATTCATTCCCACAGAAAGTAGTTGAGGCAAAAATGTTGTTTGATTTTAGAGTATAGAACATAGAACACTACAGCACAAACAGGTCCTTCTGCCCATGAGTTGCGCCGATCACATCTATACCTACCAAGCCACAGACCTATCTATAACCCCCTATCCCATTAGTTCCCATATACTCATCCAGAAATCTTTTAAAAGACCTCAGCAAGTTTGCCTCAACAACCTCCGATGGTAGTGATTCCATTCACTCACCACCCTCTGAGTGAAAAATTTACCCCTAACATCCCCTCTGTATTTGCTTCCCTGCACCTTAAATCTGTGTCCTCTCGTGGCGACTATTTCAGCTCAGGGAAATAGTCTCTGAGAGTCCACCCTATCTATTCCTCTCAACATTTTATAAACCTCTATCAGGTCGCCTCTCAACCTTCGTCTCTCCAGGGAGAAGAGTCCCAGCTCCCTCAACCTATCTTCATAAGGCCTGCCTCCCAATCCAGGCAACATCCTTGTAAATCTCCTCTGCACTCTCTCAATAGCTTCCACATCCACATCCACATTTTATGAAGAATTTAAATATAGCTCTTGGGCTAAAGGGATTGAGGGGTATGGGGGAAAGGGGAGGATCAGGATATTGAATTTCTTGATCAGCCATGATCAAAATGAATGGCAGAGCAGGCTGGAAGGGCCGAATGGCCTCCTCCTGCTTCTAGTTATTATACTTCAATAAGCCATTAATAGCATGAAATGTTCCCAGGACAGGTACAGCACGGGGTTAGATACAGAGTAAAGCTCCCTCTACACTGTCCCCCCATCAAACACTCCCAGGACAGGTACAGCACGGGGTTAGATACAGAGTAAAGCTCCCTCTACACTGTCCCCCCATCAAACACTCCCAGGACAGGTACAGCACGGGGTTAGATACAGAGTAAAGCCACCCCCCACCCCCACTGTGATATATATGTGTGGCACTGTGTCAATATCTTTTGAAAATCCATGTACACACCACATCAACGCCATTGCCCTTATCAACCTTCTCCATCACCTTCTCAAACAACTCTAGCAAGTTAGTTAAACATGACTTTCCCTGAATAAATCCCAGCTGGTTTTCTTTAATTATCCTGCACTTTGATCTCTGTATGTCATTAAGACGTTAGGACGGCGGCGCAGGCTCGTTGGGCTGAAGGGCCTGTTTCCCGTGCTGTGTTGTTCTTTGTTCTTTGTTTCCTAAGTGACTATTGATTTTGTCCCAAACTGTACTTTCTAAAAGTTTCCCTCCCATTAAAGTGAAATGGACAGCTCTGTCATTGCTGATTTATCCTGGATTCCCTTAGATAGGATCAAGACTGGGCGGAGAAGTGGCGGATGGACTTCAACGCTAATAAATGTGTAGTGGTCCATTTTGGCAGGACCAATGGGATGAAGGAGTATAATATCAAGGGTAGGAGTCTTAGCAGTGTTGAGGAGCAGAAGGATCTTGGGATCCGGGTCCATAGGATTCTTAAATCGGCCCCGCAAGTGGAGGATGTGGTCAAGAAGGCATATGGTGTATTGGCCTTCATTAATCGAGGGATTGAGTTTAGGAGTCGGGAGGTAATGCTGCAACTTTATAAGACCCTTGTCAAACCCCATTTGGAGTATTGTGTGCAGTTCTGGTCGCTGCATTATAGGAAGGATGTGGAAGCTATTGAGAGGATGCAGAGGAGATTTACAAGGATGTTGCCTGGGGATGCATGTCTTATGAAGATAGGTTGAGAGAGCTAGATCTCTTCTCCCTGGAGAAATGAAGGTTGAGAGGCGACCTGATAGAGGTTTATAAGATGTTGAGAGGAATAGATAGGGTGGATTAACATAGAACATTACATAGAACATTACAGCGTAGAACAGGCCCTTCGGCCTTCGATGTTGCGCCGACCAATTAGGAAAAAGTAATGACCCTCTAACCTAAACCATTCCCTTTTCATCCATAAACTTATCTACTAACCTCTTAAATGCCACCAAACTTGGCGCATCTACAACTGCCGCAGGCAGGGCATTCCACTCCCAAACCACCCTCTGGGTAAAGAACCTACCTCTGATATCCATCCTATAACTACCACCCCTTAATTTAAAGCTATGTCCCCTCGTGCTAGCTTTCTCCATCCTAGGAAAAAGGTTATCACTGTCCGCCCTATCTAAACCTCTAATCATCTTATATGTTACAATAAGGTCTCCTCTTAGCCGCATAAGAGGAGGCTAAGAGGAGCCTCCTCTTAGGCTCCTTTCTCAGAGGCTACTTTCCAAGGCTGAAATGGTCACTACAAGAGGACACAGGTTTAAGGTGCTGGGGGGCAAGTACAGAGGAGATGTTAGGGGTAAGTTTTTCACTCAGAGGGTGGTGAGTGAATGGAATCGGCTGCCATCAGTGGTGATAGAGGCAAACTTGCTGGGGTCTTTTAAGAGACTTCTGGATGAGTACATGGGATTTAATGGGATTGGGAGTTACAGATAGTTCTATGGCCTGGTAGGTATAGATATGATCGGCACAACTTGTGGGCTGAAGAGCCTGTTTGTGCTGTGGTGTTCTATGTTTGTTCTATGTTCCTTTTTGAACTCTTATTTCCCTCAGTATCTTTCTCATCCAATCCTGGTACCTTATCAATTTTCATTAAAGATCTCTGTCAACTGTAAATTCCCTGAGTGTGCCGCAAAGTAGTCTTTTACCATCAGTTTATTATTTACATGCCGACGGAGAGCTTGAGATTTGCTGTGTTAGCTGCCAGTCTCTTTTTATGCTCTCTCCTTGTTTTTCCATTTTTTTTCCATATCCCTCTGCTCTTTCTATATTTAATCTTATTCCCTACCTAACATCTATCATGTATTTTCTACCTAACATCTATCAGACCCGTGCTTCTTCCTTTCCCTCCTCACCTTGATCTCTCTAGTCATCCAGAATGCTCTGGATTAATTTGTCCCACTTTTCCCCGTCAGAAGGATAAACCTGCCTTTGCCCGCGATAATTTTCCTCTCAGATACATTCTCATCCCGGCAAAGTTGTCTTCCCCCCAGTTAATGATCCCACCTCTCGATTATTCCTGCTCCATTTCCATGGCCTACCTAAACCTTTAGGGAAGGGAATTTGTCATCCTTACTGGTCTGGCCTACATGTGACTCCCGAGGCAGGCAGTGTCATTGGCTCAGTGCTCAAAGGCCCATTTCACAACAAGTTTCTATCTGCTGGTAACATCCTCTAAAAACAAATCGAAACCCAGAAAAGTCGCTAAGAGACAAGAATCTCCATCTTGCTTCACCAATTTCTTATCCAGACTTTGTTTACAATGAAACATTCTGTCAAAGAAACCTGATTGTCTCAAAGAAAGGAATTTATAAACATTAATTCAGAATGATATTTCAGCCTGCTGTGTGAAAAATGGACTTGGACAGGATAATCCCGCTGGTTGCCAGAAACAGGTCTGCTCCTGTGCTTAATTACTGGAGGTCAAAACTTTCAATGCCAAGAGAGAGAGTTTAGCCTCCAGTTAGAGGGGCTCCCGTCGCAGTGAGGCCCCCAACAGCTGTATCGGGGCTTTGCATTTTCCAAGCCACACGATCCTCCTTCTCTCTGAAAACATTTACTCAGAGAAGATTTGAAGGTGGGCTATCTCCGAAAAAAACCATGGGTAGAGTGGATAGTCAGGAACAGGCCATTCGGCCCCCAAGCCTGTGCTGACCAAGATGCCCTAACTAAAGTAAAAAAACTTTCTGCCCTTTTACTCGGTCTGTATCCCTCTATTCCCTCCCTCTCCAAGTACCCGTCCCGATGCCTCTTAAATGTTACTAATGTACTGCTTCCACCCCTCCTCTGGCAGCGCGTTCCAGGCACTCACCACACACCTCCCTTAAACTGTCCCCCTCTGCCCTTGAGCGTGTAGTTGACACTTCTACCCTGGGAAAAAGCCTCTGACTATCCACCCTGTCTATAACGGTGGCATTGGGAGCTTCTCTGAACCAGTTAGCATTATGGATGGTTTTATCTCTTTAGAATCACAGAAATGATGCAGTATGGGAGCCATTCGGCCCATCCTGTCCATGCCAAACCAGATGCATCCAGGCGTCATTTCCAATTCCTGCATGTGGCCCATATCCCTGAAACTTACACTGCTGAAGCTGCAGATCCACAGCTTTTTAAAGGTTTAGGATCTCTGCAAAAACCACCAACTTAATCAACAAATTCCAGACAGCCATCATCCGCTTGGTAAAAGGGATTTTCCTCTTGTCCCCTCTAATCTCTCTCACATTTAGTTGGGATCTGGGATCTATGACCCCCTCATTTTTCTCAGCTTGTCCAAGGAGAGATGTCAATCTTCCAGGGTGGGCCTGGAATCCCCTGGAATTGTTCTTACTGCAAAATAACTTCAGTTGAGGCAATTCTTCCATTAGGACGTACTGATGATGGTGGGGGGAAGCAGAAAGACTAATTGACTGTTCAAGATTCACTGACTGTCCCCCATTACCCCAAATAATTCCAACCTGTTCTAATCCGAACTCCACTTGTATACATCCTAGGATAGGGGTTAGGAGTGAGAAAACCTGGGATTTCCTTCCCAATCCAACAGCACAATTGAGTGGCTGATGAAGAATCAACCAGTGAAAACAAAATCCTGCTTGTTTTCATTTGTTTTCCAATGGCTGATGAAGGGAGAAGGGGGAGGAGGTGTTGGGTGATGTAACCTCCAGAGTTGGCTGGGGTAACAGAGCTAAGATTGTTAAATGAAGATTATATAAGGTGCACTGGTGTCCTCAGCTGATTCCTGTGTATATTTTCTTTGAGGAAGTTGATCATGAGAAAGGGAGCTTTGCTCCTCCAACCATTGCGTGCCCCAGTCACATTTCATCATCGTGCCTTGTCTATGTGAGATTAGAGGATTAGGAAGCGACCTCCTCACAGTTAGAGTGTCGGATCTGCTGCCAGTGGAATCTGGGTCTCTTTGTTAGCGATGAATAACAGCACCTGGTGAATACATTCAGCTCAATGTGAAAGGAACAGCCAACTGAGCCAATCCCAGACAGAAGCCTTCAAATTGGGACAGTCAGCACAAACAGTGATATCTGATATCTTCTCCCTCATTTCCCCACTTCCTGGAATGATATTTCAGATTTTTGCCAATTATTTATGGATGTGGTGTCACTGGCTAGGCTATCATTTACTGCCTGTCCTTAACTGCCCCTTGAAAAGGTGGTGGTGAGTTAGGTGTAGGCACATCCCCAGCACTATTAGGGAGGGAGCTTCAGGGTTTTGATGCAGTGATAGTGAAGGAACTATTGCATATTTCCAAGTCAGGATGGTGAGTGCTTTGGAAGGGGACTTGTAGATATTGGGTGTTCCCATGGATGGGATCTTCCTCTCCTGCTGCAGTGTGTTTTGTGGCAATGGGGGCAACAGGATTTTACAGACCCATTGTTGTCAACAAAGATTTCCTTCATCGCCGGCAGCAAGAACCCAGCCCAGCTCGCTGCTGCCCTTGTCCTTCTAAGTGGTTGTTGTTGTGGGTTTGGGAGGTGCTGTTGAAGGAGTCTTAGTGAGTTACTGCAGTGCATCTTGTGGATGGTAGAGCTCAGAGAGGTGAATGAAGAGAAAGCTTCCTGGTTTGCACAAACCCAAGGCCAAGTGGGCAGTCGGGAACCTACGGTTCATCAGTCACCCAACTGTGCTGTTGGATTGGGAAGGAAATCCCAGGTTTTCTCACTCCTAACCCCTACCCGTAACTCCTGCTGGGACATGTACAAGTGGAGTTCGGATTAGGACAGATTGAAATTATTTGGGCCAATGGAGAACAGTCAGTGAATCCAGAACAGTATCGAGTTTTGGATCAGTCAGCAATCTGAGTGAAAGCACTCCTGTGCAAAGTGTTAATATTTCTGACTTCAGACAATTGGGACAGTAGAAACTGAAGGAGGAAATACCAGAGTTTTTGCAGATCAGCATTTCCAATACTGTAACCTTTAATACATTTTCCAGAATATTAATCCTTTCACTGGTTTATATAACATTAAGTCCCAGTGCACTTTTCATATTTCCTTCTGCTCTTACTGAGTCCGTACCTCTCTATTCCTGTACCCATCCAGATGCCTCTTAATTGTTGCTAATCTTCCTGCTTTCACCATTCCTCTAGCATTCCAGGCACAAACGTGAAAAACGTCCCCTGCACATCTCCCTTAAACTGTCCCCCTCTCCCCTTTAACCTATGCCCCCTTGTAATTGACACTTTCACCTTGGGAAAAAGCCTCTAACTATCCACCCTGTCCATGCCTCCCATAATTTTGTAGAACTCCATCAGATTTCCTCTCAGCCTCTGTCTTTCCAGTGGAAACAATTCTAGTTGATTCAATCTCTCCTCATAGCCCACACCATCGAGACCAGACAACATCCTGGTGAATCTTCTTTGCACTCTCTCCAAACTTCCACATCCTTCTGGCAGTGTGGTGATCAGAACTACACATAATACTCCAAATGCAGCCTAACAAGGTTTTATATAGCTGCAACATGATTTCCCAACACTTGTACTCAGTGCCTTTTGAAGGTGAGCGTGCCATTAGCCTTTTTAATCACCTTGGCTACATATGCTGCTACTTTCAGGGAACTGTGACCTGTAGCTCAATCCCTCAGTGCGTTAATATTCCTAAAGGTTCTGCCATTTACAGTATAACTCACACTTAAATTTGATCCTGCAAAATGCATCACCTCTCATTTGTCTGGATTAAACTCCATCTGCCATTTCTGTACCCAAGTCTCCAATCTATCGACATCCTGTTGTATCCTCTGACGATCCCCGACATTATCAGCAACTCCACCAATCTTTGTGTCATCTGCACCTTACTAATCAGACTCCCACATCTTCTTCCAGATCCTTTATATAAATTACAAACAACAGAGCTCCCAGCACTGATCCCCGGGGAACACCACTAGCTACAGAGCTCCGTTCTGAAAAACACCCTTCCACCATTACTCTGTCTGCTATAACCGAGCCAGTTCTGTATCCATCTCGCTAGCCCACTCCGAATCCCATTGACTTTTAGTTTTTGTACCAGTCTGCTGTGTGGGACCTTGTCAAATGCTTTACTGAAGGTGTTTTCTGTTCCAAATTAAATTTATTGTTAATTTTATACCATAGTCCAACCGACAAAACCAGTCCTACTGAGCTAAAAACAAATGAAAAGGAGTCTTTATTCCATTCAAATGCTACTGAGGAGTGAACATTCAGAGGTTTTAAAGATTAGATTGAGATATTTCCACAAGATGAGGGAGGGGGATTTGAAACTGGCACAGAACTGGAGCTCAAATCCAATGGGGAATTCGGTCTTTATTGAGAGAGTGTGGGGAGAATGGGGAATTCACTATTACAGCGATAGATGGAAGTGCAGAGATTGAAGGAGAAGCTGGTGTGTACACTGATTGGATTAGATAAAGTACGATAGCAGGAGGTTCATGTGGAATGATAAACACTAAACGTTCTGTGCATGAAGTGCCTTGTAATTCTAAATGATGGTATTACGATGTATGTAGACTGGTTATAAGGGAGCTAAAACTTCCACTGGGGCTTGGCTCAAACAATCAGCAGAGTGATAGAAACTAGGAACAGGAGTAGGCCATCCAGCCCTTCAATCCTGCTCTACCAGTCAATATGATTTTGGCTGATCCTCAATCTCAACACCATACTCCCTGTTTTCTGCCCATACCCCAATGATGCCAGATAAAAACTAAAAGTTTATCTATCCCTTTCTTGAATACATTCAGTGACTTGTCTCCACAGCTTTTTGTGGTAGAGAATTCCACAGGTTCACCACCCTCTGTAGGGAAGTTTCTCCTCATCTCAATCCTAAACAGTCAGCTCAGTATCCTGAGATTGTGCCTTCAGTTCTAGATTCCCCAACCAGCGAAAACATCCTCCCTGCATCTGTCCAGCTCTGTTTGAGTTCTACACTTTCCAATCAGATCTCCTCTCATCTTTCTAAAAACTCGAGTCAATACAGACCTAGTCAACCAAATCATTCATCGTAGGACAGTCCGGCTAATCCCGATCTCAGCCTGGAGAGCCTCCACTGCACTCTCTCTGTCAGGTGGGAAAACCAAAACTGTACACAATACTCCAGGTATGGTCTCAGCACGGCCCTGTGTAACTGCAGTAAGACATCCCCGCTCTGAACTCAGATCCTCGTACACTGAAGGCCAACAAACAACTTGACGTCCTCATTGCTTGTTACACCTGCTGCTCCACTTCCACCGAACGCTGCACATCTACATTGAGGGCCTGGACTTTGGTCCCTTCTGCTCATCTCCCTATCCAATCAATCAATAGTTGTACTTTTGGCTGCCTGGAAGGAACATTCTGGAATTCCACCTCAAACCTGTTCTGTCACACTCACTTTGTAAACCTTTGTTTAAACATTGATCTCTCCTCTTCTTTCCTGCAGTCTTCCTGTAAGGACCTCAGTGCATTTTACCAAGTTAAAGCTGCTATACAAATGTGGGGTTGTTGTTATCATTTTCTTGGAAGATATTTTTCGCCCGCTGATGTAAGCAGTGGATAAAACCCGGGCAGGAAGTCTCCACTGATAGACAGAATGTCAAGTGTACCATTGATCTTCCCAGCTGGGATTAACTAGCTACCCTTCCCTCTCAAACCATCCTGTGTTAGCGGATTCACTCAGAGCAACAAAACTTTGCAACAACTGATTATACACATCTGGATTAGACAGAGAGAGCTGAAGAAACAGCTGCTGATCACATCAGCTCAAAAAAGCAGATTCAACTGGGGGAATTGTGCCCAGTTTTGGGCCCCACACTGTAGAAAGAATTGCCCTGGGAGAGGCAGCTGCAGAGATTTATAATTCTCAGGGAGTCAGTGGTGAGTTAACGTGGAGAGTCTGGGATTGTTCATCTTGGAACAAAGGGGAGATTTCAAAATGAGAAAGAAATTTCTAGGAGTAAATAAGGAGATAGATTCCTCATGTCAGGAAAACTGCTCATCGCCAAGGATCACAAAAGATGTTACTCAGTGTCCCACAGTGAAAAGAGACCCTTCCAATGTGCTCTGAAAGTTGTGTTAGGGTTAGACTGTTTCTTCAGATCTCCCTGTCTAATCCAGATGTGTATAATCAGTTGCAACTTGGTAAAATGCACCGAGACTCTTACAGGAAGACTGCAGGAAAGAAGAGGAGAGATCAATGTTTAAACAAAGGTTTACAAAGTGAGTGTGACAGAACAGGTTTGAGGTGGAATTCCAGAATATTCCATTCCAGGCAGCGGAAAATACAACTATTGATTGATTGGATAGGGAGACGAGCAGAAGGGACCAAATTCCAGGCCTTCAATGTAGATGTCATTGTGTACCACTCAGTGGAAGCCTCAACCAGGATCTTGGGTTCAAGTCACACTATCTGTAACCTCCCCCATGACTTGCAAAATCTCACTAACTGTCCCGACTGGAGACAATACACATCTCTTTAACCTGTACTTAACCCTCTCTCCACCCACATTGTCTGTACCTGTAAGACTTGATTACCTGTAAAGACTCACATTCCCACTATTATTTTGTAAATTGAGTTTGTATCTCTATATGCTCATTCACCTGATGAAGGAATGTGGGACTCTGAGAGCTAATGCTGCCAAATAAACCTGGGTGGGCGTTAACCTGGTGTTGTGAGGTTTCCTCCTTCTGAAAAGTAGAGCAGCAAAAACAATTCACTGATAGAACAGGAATGAAAGACTGTCTGATTGGCCAATACCCAATAATTTGTCTGTTTGGAAGCTATCTAAAGAATGAAATCTTCATCAACACCGTGAGGCCAGCATTGGACACAGTGAGAAATCTCACAACATCAGGTTAAAGTCTAACAGGTTTGTCTGGAATCACGAGCTTTGAGTGCTGCTTGTTCATTAGCTGGCTGGATTTGAACATCAGAGAAGAGAGGGATCATCATCATCCCTCGAGGAGAGAAACTGCTTTCCAACAGGGAGAGGGAAATTTCCAGAAACATCTACCTGATTGCTGTTCTAAATCAGGCACCAATAGAAGCTGCCACCAGGAAGAAGAGTAAATAGAAGCTTTCCTCACTCCAGAGCATCTCCTGTTTGTTCAGGACATCAGCAAAAGCAAACTCCAGCATTTCAACAACACAACAGCTGCTAACCCCCAAAACTGCCACACTTGGAAAGAACACATTCAAACAAAGAGCCCACAATGTGCCTCACACACAGGCATTAAATATCCTTCCTTTTCTGCATTTTATTTTTTGTTTCTGTATTTTAATCATTTTTACCCAGTATCTTTCAACAGTAGCACCTTGTTTAAAGCTGAAGATTGTTGTTTTGATGTACACACAGCAATTCTCAGCCCCCTCTGAGGAAACACTTCCTCACTGGTTATAACACCGGTTCAAAGGTCAGAAAGCAGAGAGTGATGGAGAATGGTTATTATTCAGACTGGGGGTTCCCAGGGGTCGTTGCTGGGCCTCTGCTTTTTATTGTAATATATTAATGACTGGATTGTTGGAACACAGAGTAAATTTACAATTGCCAAAGACACCAAACCTGTGGGAGTGGCAGCAGCGAGGATGATACCAACAAGACAGTGAGCAGACACAATCGAAGAGAGAGACTTTGGCTAAAGGACAGAGAGGAAATACAGACTGACTGGCACCTTGAAGGCTCAGGGGGACACACAGTTTGTGTGCATCGATCTTTGAAAGTAGTAGGACATACTGAGAGAACAGTTAACAAAGCCTATAGGATCCTGGACTTCATTAACAGAGGCTGTGTGTGTGTACGAATACAGAACTTCTGGACCACACAATTAGAACTTGTATCCAGCCCAGTTCGGCTCTTCAGGGTGATTTGAAGAGAAGTTCGGTAGACGTGTACAAGATTGGAAAAGGTTCCCATTGAGTGATGGTAGAAGATTTGTGGGTGGGGCAGTGAAATGTGAGGAAGAAGATCCTTCTCATAGTGAGTGCTGAGTGAGACCTCACCACACACTCAATTGTCTCTGATTTCAATAGGATTTTGGATGAGGACCTGAGGGAAATAAACCTCCAGAGTTACTGGTAAAGAGCAGAGGAATAGAACTGATCGGATCATTCAACACAGAGACAGCACGGACTCAATGGGCCAAATGGCCACCTTTTCTGTCAATGACTGAGTGTGGGCAAAGAGTGGTGGGATAGAAGGAAAGAGAGTAGATGATGGAATAATAAGTCTTCATTTGAAAAGAGGACGCAGCAAGGAAGATAAAAGCTTATAAGTACTTCAGAGGGAAGAAGAGGATAGCAGAGTGAGTATAGGCTCAGATTTGTAAACAGCAGCAGTTTCTCAGTGCTATAAACAGGCAGCTGCTTAATGAGTTCCACATTATGCTTCAATCATTCACTTCTTTAAGATTCCTTTTCACCGTTCTTGGCAGAGCAAGAATGCAGCTTTGTGTAATCCAGATATGTCCCAGCTCGTTTCAATCCAGCAATTAATCATCACGATTTACAGGTTTATGAAAATTAACTATTGATGTTTAAGGAAAACAGTGAATTGTACAAAACCCATCGGCTGCAGCAGAGATTGTAATCAGCCTGACAGTCACCGTACACACCGAGGGTGTCCGTCCAAATCCCACTCCAGTCGCTGGAGGGAGCGTCGCACTGTCAAGGTGCCAGCTTTCATCTGGAAATATCTATTCAAAGCATCTGTGCCTCAAGTGGATGGAACAATATTAAAAACAACAATCAAAATGTGGAGGAATTCTCCAGCTTCTCAAGGGCAATTAGGGATGGGCAATAAATGCTATAATTAATGTGCCTGGATTGGTGTTGTCCCAACATTAAAAGCAAGGCGATGGCCTCGTCTCATTATCACTGGACTATTAATCCAGAAACTCAGCAAATGGTCTGGGGACCCGGGTTCGAATCCTGCCACAGCCACTGGGAGGAATTGGAATTCAATAAAAAGCTGGAATTAAGAATCTATTGACAACCATAAAACCATTGCAGATGGTTGGAAAAACCTATCTGGTTCACTATTGTCCTTTAGGGAAGGAAATCTGCCATCTTTACCCGGTCTGGCCTACATGTGCCTCCAGAACCACAGCAATGTGGTGACTCTCAACTGCCCTCCAAGGGCAACTAGGGATTGACAATAAATGCTGGTCCAGCCAGCAACACCCATGTCCCATGAATGAATTTAAAAAACTCAACACAATCGAGCAGGTTAGATAAAGGAGAGCCAGTGGATATTATCTACTAGGATTTCCAGACGGCCTTTGACAAGGTGCTGCACAGAAGGCTGCTGAGTTAGAGCTGCTGGTGTTGGAGGCAAGGTGGTGGCACGGATAGAAGATTGACTGGTGGGCAGAAGGCAGACAGTGGGGATAAGGGGATCCTTTTCAGGATGGCAGCCAGTAACTACTGGAGTTCTGTAGGAATCAGTGTTGGGACTTTTCACTTTATACAATGATCAAGATGGAGGAACCGAGGAGATTGTGGCTAAGTTTGCAGATGATACAAAGATAGGCAGAGGGACAGGTAGTATTGAGGAAGGAGGGGGGCTGCAGAAGGATTTGGGAATGTTAGGAATGTGGGCAAAGTGACAGACTGGATACAATGTGGAAAAGTGTGAGGTTATGCATTTTGGTAGGAAAAATAAAGGTTTAGACCGTTTTCTAAATAGGAGAGTATTCAGAAATCGGAAGCGCAAAAGGACTCGGAAATCTTAGTTCAGGATTCCCTTCAGGTTAATTTGTAGATTGACTTGGCAGTTAAGAAAGCAAATGAATGTTAGCATTCACTGAGAGAAGCAGGGATGTATTACTGAGGGTTTAGAAGGCTCTGGGGAGACCACATTTAGAATATTACGAGCAATTCTGGGCCCTGTGTCTAAGGGAAGCATGTTCTGACCTTGGAAAGAATCCAGAGAGGGTTTACAGGAATGATCCTGGGAATGAAAGACTTGATATATGTGACGTGTTTGAAGATGCTGGGTCTGTGCTCGATGGAGGTTAGAAAGATGAGGAGGATTTCATTGAAAATTACAGAATATTCAAAGGCCAGGATGGAATGGACATGGGGAAGATGTGTCCATTAGTAGGAGAGTCCAGGATCTGAGGGCATAGCCTCAGAGTAAAGGGACAACCCTTTAGAACTGAGATGAGGAGGAATTTCTTCAGCTCGCGGGTGGTGAATCTGTGGAACTCTTTGCCGCAGAGGGATGAGGAGGCCAGAGGTCATTGAGTGTATTTAAGACAAGGATAGATAGGTTTTGAATGGTAATGGGGTCAAAGGTTACAGGGAGAAAGCAGGAGAACGAGGTGGAGAAATATATTAGCCATGATTGGATGATGGAATGGACTCAATGGGCTGAATGGTCTAATTCTCCTCTGATATCTCATGTTCTATCCATGTCAGCACATTTGCTTGGTCAGTGCCTCCACTGAGCTCAGTATCAGCCCACCATTGCTGGCACTCAGTGTCATTCTCAGTATTTTTGTTCATTCAGGTGAGGTGGGTATTGCTGGCTAGGCCAGTATTCACTGCCCCTCAAGGCGGTGCTCAGCTGCCTCTTGAACCTTCGCATATGATGTAGGTACACCCACAATGCTGTTAGGAGACAGTGTCAACATTTTGACCCAATGATATATTTCCAAGTCAACATGATGCGTGGCTTGAAAGGAAACCTCCAGGTGATGGAGTTCCCAGGTATTCTGTTCTTATCCTTACAGAAAGTAGAGGTCATGGGTTTGAAAGGTATTACCCAAAGGAGACTTGGTGAGTTCCTGCTGTGTATATTATAGATGGTGCACACAGCTGTCACTGTCCGCAGTGGAGGAAGTGGATGATTGTAGCCAATCAAACAGGGCTGTTTTGTCCTGGATGGTGTTAAGTTTCGAGTGTTGTTGGAGCTGCACCCATCCAGGCAAGTGGGGAGTATCCATCACACTCCTGACTTGTGTCTTGTAGATGGTGGACAGGCTTTGGGGAGTCAGGTGAGTTACTCGCCTAGACTTTAACCTGCTTTAGAACATAGAACATTACAGTGCAGAACAGGCCCTTCGGCCCTCGATGTTGCGCCGACCAATTAAGAAAAAGCAATGACCCTCTAACCTAAACCATTCCCTTTTCGTCCATAAACTTATCTACTAACCTCTTAAACGCCACCAAACTTGGCGCATCTACAACTGCAGCAGGCAGGGCATTCCATACCCTTACCACCCTCTGGGTAAAGAACCTACCTCTGACATCCGTCCTATAACTACCACCCCTTAATTTAAAGCTATGTCCCCTCGTGCTAGCTTTCTCCATCCTAGGAAAAAGGCTATCACTGTCCACCCTATCTAAACCTCTAATCATCTTATATGTTTCAATAAGGTCTCCTCTTAGCCGCCTTCTTTCTAACGAAAACAACCTCAAATCCCTCAGCCTCTCTTCATAAGACCTGCCCTCCATACCAGGCAACATCCTGGTAAACCTCCTCTGTACCCTCTCCAATGCCTCCACATCTTTCTTATAATGCGGGGACCAGAACTGCACACAATACTCCAAGTGCGGCCGCACTAGAGTTTTGTACAGTTGCAACATGACGTTGCGGCTCCGAAATTCAATCCCCCTACCAATAAAAGCTAAGACTCCATATGCCTTCTTAACAATCTTATCGACTTGATTGCCAACTTTCAGGGATCTATGCACATATACACCAAGATCCCTCTGTTCATCAACACTATTAAGAGTCCTACCATTAGCCCTATACTCGACACATTTGGTAGCCACAATATTTATTTGGCTAGTCCACTTCAGTTTCTGGACAATGGCAATCCCCAGGATGATGATAGTAGGGGATTCAGTGATAGCAATGCCATTAATTATTTGCGGCAATGGTTAATTTCTCTCTTCTTGGAGATGGTCAGTCCCGGATATGTGTGAAGTGCAAATGTTATTTACACCGTTAGCCTGAGCCTGGATATTCTCCAGGTTTTGTGCTATTTGGACACAGAATATGTGGGGTTACAGAAGGTGCTGAATCTGAATATCCCCACCTCTGACCCTGTGATGGAGGGAAGGTAAATGATGATGTGACAACTCAAAAAGGCCACTGCAATCGCAATTCGACAACGTCAGTACGAACATGAAGGATAAAGCAGCAGTGTCACACTATCACCTCCAAATCTCACACACTCTCCTGCCTTAGCCCAGACTGTCAGAACTATCACTGACATTCTAACACCAAACACCAACTGCAGTGGCTCAGGGGAAAGTCCCTGAGCACCTGTTTATGGATGGGTTAGAATTCTGAGCAGCCTTATTGACAGACCAAGAAACACATTTTTAAATTCTCTCACTGTCTAAAGTTATTGCTGTTGGTTGGGGGTGGTGGGGGCAGTGGGGCCCACCCAGATGGGTCAGATCCGCCTTCAGGAATGATTGCGAATGCCATTACATCATTTATTAAAGTAAACAAACACTCAATGACTCACTGCCAGAGCTTCCAGAATAGCGCAGAATGAAAGCTGTAAGGGAGTCCAAGTGCAGGTCAGTGGGACTGGACAAAACAAAATGGTTCAGCACAGACAAGGAGGGCTGAAAGGCCTGTTAGTGAGCTGTAATTTTCCTATGGTTCGAGGTACACAGTGAGGAGGACTTAGACAAAAAGGGGAAGAGAGGCAGACAGATTCAGGGGATAGGGGAATCAGAAACAGAGACACACACATAGAGGGGGAGGGGGAGAGACAGAGACAGATCGGGGAGGGGGAGACGGAGAGGGGGGGGGAGAGACGGAGAGGGGGGGGGGGGAGAGACGGAGAGGGGGGGGAGAGAACGGAGAGAGGGGGGGGGAGAGACGGAGGGGGGGGGGGGGGGAGAGAGACGGAGAGGGGGGGGGGGGAGAGAGTCGGAGAGGGGGGGGAGAGACGGAGAGGGGGGGGGGGGAGAGAGACGGTGGGGGGAGAGAGACGGAGAGGGTGGGGAGGACGGGTGGAGAGGGGGGGGGGAGAGACGGAGAGGGGGGGGGGAGAGACGGAGAGGGGGGGGGGGAGAGACGGAGAGGGGGGGGGGGGGGGGGAGACGAGACGGGGTGGGGGGGGGGAGAGACGGAGAGGGGGTGGGGGAGACGGAGGGGGGGGGGAGAGAGACGGGGGGGGGAGAGAGACGGAGAGGGGGGGGGGAAGAGGAGATAGGAGAAGGGGGGGGAATTGGGACCCGACAATCGATGGGATTATTCCCATTTGGGAGCCATCTTGTGGGCAGTCAGTGTGTGAACACCATGCAAAGCTCCATCACAGCTCAAGATACTGAGCCTCACCCCCCCAGCACACACAGGCTGAGCTGGACCTTCAGCCCCACCACCAGTGAAAACCCAGCTCCAACCCCATTCCTCTCACTGTAACATTCTTGGCTGCAGACATTTACAATCCAGCAGCAACCGGGAGCTGCAGTGGAGGGATGTCAGGAAGTAATCAGGAAGCAAATGTAGCTCTGAATGGCAGCACTGGATTCCAGGAGGATCCCTTACCGGAATCCAGCATTCCATAGAGATCCATGGAGCAGTATTCTGGGAAGCAGTATGCAAGAAATGTCTGCATTAAATACTGCAGTTATAAATATGCAAACAAGCCTGGAATAGTTAGAAACAGAGAACCCAGAGAGAAATTATCTACATTTCAGCATGTCACAGCGTGATTAGCAGCCAGATGCTGTAATGGGGGGACTGGGTACACATTCTTGCACTAATCTCTCTCTCTCTCTGGGTGTGTACATGTTGGCAATACAGCAATCTGAAATGTTCCACATTCTGAAACAAACACACACTCACAACAAGTTTGAACAGGAGAGACCACCAAACACTAAGTGGAAAATTACAAGTGGTCACAGGGCAGGCATGATTAGCAGAGTAAAGAACAAGAGAGAAAGGGAGACTGATTGAAGGAGCAGCTATCAGAAATTAGACAGAGAGTGACATGTGGAGGCAGAGGAAATGGGCAAAGTATTAAATGAGTACTTTGTGTCAGTATTTATCAAAGAGAAAGACTTGGTGGACGATGAGTCTGGGAAAGGATGTGTAGATAGTTTGAATCACATTGAGGTCAAAAGGGAGGAGGTGTTGGGGTTCTTGAGAAACATCGAGGTAGACAAGTCTCCAGGGCCTGATGGGATATACCCCAGAATACTGAGAGAGACAAGGGAGGAGATTGAACATAGAACATAGAACATAGAACAATACAGCACAGAACAGGCCCTTCGGCCTTCGATGTTGTGCCGACCAAAATAAAAAGCAATGCCCCTCCTACTAAACCATTCCCTTCCCATCCATATACTTATCAACTAACCTCTTAAACGCCACCAAACTTGGCGCATCTACAACAGCTGCAGGCAGGGCATTCCACTCCCTAATCACTCTTTGAGTAAAGAACCTACCTCTGATATCCGTCCTATAACTCATACCCCTTAATTTAAAGCTGTGTCCCCTCGTGCTAGCTTTCTCCATCCTAGGAAAAAGGCTATCACTGTCCACCCTATCTAAACCTCTAATCATCTTATATGCTTCAATAAGATCCCCTCTTAGCCGCCTCCTTTCTAACGAAAACAACCTCAAATCCTTCAACCTCTCTTCATAGGACCTGCCCTCCATACCAGGCAACATCCTAGTAAACCTCCTCTGTACCCTCTCCAATGCCTCCACATCTTTCTTATAATGTGGCGACCAGAACTGCACACAATACTCCAAGTGCGGCCGCACTAGAGTTTTGTACAGCTGCAACATGATGCTGCGGCTCCTAAATTCAATCCCCCTACCAATAAAGCTAAGACTCCATATGCCTTCTTAACAACTTTATCCACTTGACTGCCTACTTTCAGGGATCTATTGACACATACACCAAGATCCTTCTGTTCCTCAACACTATTAAGAGCCCTACCATTAGCCCTATACTCTACACATTTATTGTTCCTGCCAAAGTGCATTACCTCACACTTTTCCACATTAAACTCCATTTGCCACCTCTCGGCCCAGCTCTGCAACTTGTCCAAGTCTCTCTGTAAACTAAAACACCCCTCTTCACTATCTACCACACCACCAACTTTAGTATCATCTGCAAATTTACTGATCCATCCCTCAATACCCTCATCCAGATCATTTATAAAAATTACAAACAGCAGGGGCCCCAAAACAGACCCCTGAGGCACACCACTCGTCACCGAACTCCACGATGAAAATCTCCCATCAACCACCACCCTCTGTCTTCTATCTGCCAGCCAATTTCTAATCCAATTAGCTAAATCACCCTCTATTCCACACATCTGCATTTTCTGTAGAAGTCTTCCATGGGCCACCTTATCAAAAGCCTTACTAAAGTCCATATATACTACATCAACCGCCTTACCCCCATCCACCTCTCTGGTCACTTTCTCAAAAAACTCAATGAGGTTAGTAAGGCATGACCTACCCTTCACAACCATGCTGACTATCCCCAATCATTCATTTCTCTCTAAATAACTATAAATCCTATCCCTAATAATTCTCTCCAATACTTTGCCCACAACAGAAGTAAGACTCACTGGCCTATAATTCCCTGGAAGGTCTCTCTTCCCCTTCTTAAACAATGGGACCACATTCGCTATCCTCCAGTCCTCCGGAACCACACCCGTAACCAACGAGGACCTGAAGATCAGAGCCAGAGGCTCTGCAATCTCCTCTCTTGCCTCCCAGAGAATCCTAGGGTAAATCCCGTCCGGCCCAGGGGACTTATCCAACTTCAAACCCTCGAGAATTTCTAACACATCCTCCCTATCTACTACAATACTCCCCAATTTGCAACCCTGTACCTCAGTGCTCTCCACAGCTACATTTCCAGCACTCTGCGTGAATACCGAAGAGAAATATTTATTCAGTGCCTCGCCAATCTCTTCAGGCTCCACGCACAACTTCCCACTGCTATCTATGACTGGCCCTAATCTTGCCCTAACCAATCTTCTATTCTTAACATATCGAAAGAAAGCTTTAGGATTCTCCTTAATCCTATCAGCCAACATCTTCTCGTGTCCCCTCTTAGCTCTCCTCAATTCACTTTTTACCTCCTTCCTAGCTAATCTATAGCTATCCATTGCACTACCTGAGCCTTCAAGCCTCATCCTGACATAAGCCTCCTTTTTCTTCTTAACCAGCAAATCAACTCTTTTCGTACACCAAGGCTCTCTTACTCGTCCATTTCCTCCCTGCCTGACAGGGACATACTTATCAAGGACTCGCAGCAGCTGCTCCTTGAATAAGCACCACATTCCAGATGTTCCCAGTCCCTGTAGTTTCCTAGTCCAATCTATGCACCCTAATTCTCTCCTGATGGCCTCATAATTACCCTTCCCCCAGCTATAACTACTGCCCCCAGCTTCATGCCTATCCCTGTCCATCACTAAGGTGAACGTAACCGAATTGTGGTCACTATCACCAAAATGTTCACTAACTTCCAAGCCTAACACCTGGTCTGGCTCATTGCCCAGCACCAAATCCAATGTAGCCTCACCTCTAGTTGGCCTATCTACATACTGAGTCAAAAAACCTTCCTGCACACTCTGTACGAAAACTGACCCCTCTAACGAGCTAGAGCTATAGCTATTCCAATCAATATTAGCAAAGTTAAAGTCCCCCATCACAATTACCCTACTACTTTCACTCCTAATCAGAATTGACTTCGCAATCCTTTCCTCAACCTCTCTAGAACTATTAGGAGGTCTGTAAAAGACTCCCAACAGGGTGACCTCTCCTCTCCTGTTTCTAATCTCAGCCCATACTACCTCAACAGACAAGTCCTCATCAAACTTCTTTTCGATCACCGTGATACAGTCTTTGACCAGTAACGCCACTCCTCCCCCCCTTCTACCCCCTTCTCTACTCCGACTAAAGCATTTGTACCCCGGAACCTGCAACATCCATTCCTGTCCCTGCTCTACCCAAGTCTCTGTAATGGCCACAACATCGAAGTGCCAGGTACTGGTCCAAGCTGCAAGTTCCTCCCCCTTATTGCGAATACTCCTTGCATTAAAGTATACGCATCTCAAACCATGCTCCACCCCACCCGTACGCCGCTGTGTTTTACAACTCTCCTCTATAACCCCCTTACTCTCATCCCTCTCAGCACCCCAACTACTTAGGATCCCACCCCCCCCCCGAATCAGTTTAACGCCCCCATCATAGCCTTAGCAAATTTTCCCCCCAAGATATTAGTCCCCCTCTGGTTCAGGTGTAGACCATCTCTCTTGAAGAGGTCCCACCTATCCCAGAATGAGTCCCAATTGTTAAGGAACCTGAACCCCTCCCTCCTGCACCATCCACGCAGCCATGAGTTCAAACTATCCCTTTCTCTGTTCATCTCTAAACTATCCCTTGGCACAGGCAAGAGTCCAGAGATAACCACTCTGCCTGTTATGGACCTAAGCTTCCACCCTAACTCCATAAATTTCTGTTTAATATCCCCTTCCCTTGTCCTACCTACATCATGTGTCCCCACATGAACAATGACTTGGGGCTGACTCCCCTCACCCTTAAGAATCCTAAAAACCCGATCTGCGACATCCTGGACCCCAGCCCCTGGGAGGCAACACACCAGCCCTGAGTCCTGTTTATTACTATTTACCCTCCTATCTGTCCCTCTAACTATGGAGTCTCCTATAACTAGGCCTAATCTCTTATTCCCCCCACCCACCTGAGCATTCTCAGCAGTCTCACCCCCAGAGACCTGCTCCCTTTGGTCAGCTCCAGTTGATTCTTCCTCAACTGTAGCCTCCAAGACAGAAAATTTATTTTGGAGGGGAACAGCCCCAGGGGATTGTCTCCCCGATTGCTTCTTACCCCTCCTCCTAATAGTTACCCAATTATCACTTATAGGAGTTACAATCTCTTTGTTACTCCTGCCTATATCCTCCTCAACCTCTCGAATTACTCTGAGCTCCTCTAATTCCAGCTCCAGCTCCTTAACACGATCCTCAAGGAGCTGCAAAGCTCCTTGCTGGGGCCTTGAGAGAAATCTCTGTATCCTCACTGGCTACAGGGGAGATCCCATACAATTGGAGAATAACCAATGTTGTTCCTTTGTTTAAGAAGGGTAGCAAGAATAATCCAAGTAATTACAGGTCGGTGAGCCTTACATCAGTGGTAGGGAAATTATTGGAAAAGTTTTTCCAGACAGGATTTATTCCCACTTGGAAATAAATAGAATTATTAGCAAGAGGCAACATGGTTTTGTGAAGGGGGGATCAAGTCTCACAA